>SDWI01001136.1:161359-179599 GCA_009193005.1 Lamellibrachia luymesi
TATATATATATATATATCATTCTGACCATTATGGTCTTGAATACATTATTTTGAATGTGGGCTAGCTAGTGCAAGACATTTGCAAAGGTATGATTAGCTATATTTTTCTTGTGCTTAAATACACATGCTTAAATGCACTCATTTATTAAATACACTAATTGTGCTTAGGTACACTTGCGTAAATACACATAATCATTAAATACTCTAATTGTGCTTTGGTACACTTACATTTAACAACACTTTGAATTTCAGTATCAATATAATTTTTTTGTTTTAAGTAATCACACACTTCAACCATAATATTGTGTATGTTGTTAAAGTGTTAAGGAACGAAACTAGCCATAAACTGGGTCGGTTGGTAAACCAGGGGAGACACACAAGAAATGCTGTGATGAAAGTCGTGAACTGTGATGGCAAACCGGCACTTGCTTTATTCATCCTGCAAAAAAGTAAGCAAGGGGAAGAAATCGTGGATGATTGTGGAATAGACACATAACCAGGAGAGAAGGTGAGCAACGAAATTTCAGAAATAATTTTTAAATAATGTTCAGAGTAATATGTTTGGTAGCAATATAATTTGATGACAGCTCCTCATGTCTAAGCTAGTTAATAATTTTAATTGTTAATGCTACGTAATGTATAGTTATACAGTCTCACTGTCAGCGTCCCTAAAATGGTGTTACACAATATTGAGTAATGTCAAGCTGTCAGGAAATTATTGCATATGTTTACCTGTTAAAACTTGAGGGGGTGTGGCATGACCTCTCACTCATTTCCAGCCTCTTTGTGGGGCTGATCTCCCACCTCCAACCATGTTTTATAGCACCCCCCCCACTTTCTGCCAGTCCTGTCTCCCCCAATGTTTGGAGCCGATCTCCCATCTCCGACTTCCTGCCACACCCCTTCATACTTAATTGATTAATTGTCATGTTAACAAATAATTACAACTAATCAAGAACTGGTCTAATATATTGCACGTCGAGTGTTTAAGAAGAAATTAAATGAGATGACAGTTTGAATACTTCTTAGAAAAAAAAATCATGTCGAATATACATGAATACAATTAACTGAATGTCAATATTCCATGCAGACGTCTAGACATCATACTTCCCAGCAGACAGACGAACGCCAACCTTCCCAGCAGACAACTGACCGGCAACCTTCCAAGCAGACAACTTAGCGCATATATTCCCAGAAGACAGCTGCGCAAATATATTTCCAGCAGACAGCTGGACGTCATCCGTCCCAGCAGAAAAATGAACATCATCCTTCCAAGCAGAAAGCTGAAAATCATCCTTCCAAGCCAACAGCTGAACATCGTCCTTCACTGCACACAGCTGAACGGAAACCTTCCCAGCAGACAGCTGGACGCATATATTCCCAGCAGACAGTTGAACGCCAACTTTCCAGCAGACAGCTGGACATCATCTTTCCCAGCACACACCTCAATACCAACCTTCCCAGTAGACAGTTGAACACCACCCTTCCGAGCAGACCACTGAATGGCAACAGACCAATCACAGCAGACCACTCATTGACAACCTACCCAGCAGACAGCTGAACGCCAACCTTCCAAGCAGACAGATGAACGCCAACCTTCTCAGCATACAGCTGGTCTACAACGTTCCAAGCAGACAGCAGAACGCCAGCCTTCTCAGCAGACAGCAGAACGACAACCTTCCCAGCAGACAGCAAAACGACAACCTTCCCAGCAGACAGCAGAACGACAACCTTCCCAGCAGACAGCAGAACGACAACCTTCCCAGCAGACAGCAGAACGCCAACCTTCCCAGCAGATAGCTGAACGCCAACCTTCCAAGCAGACAGCTGAACGCCAAAACTTCCAAGCATACAGCTGTACAACATCCTTCCCAGCAGACAGCTGAATGACAACCTTCCCAGCAGACAGCTGAACGCCAAACTTCCCAGCAAACAGCTTGTCTACAAACTACTAAGCAGACAGCTGAACGCCAACCTTCCCAGCATACAGCTGAACGCCAACCTTCCCAGCAGACAGCAGAACGACAACCTTCCCAGCAGACAGCTGAACGCCAACCTTCCCAACAAATAGCTGAACGCCACCCTTCCCAGCAGACAGCTGAACGCCAACCTTCCAAGCAGACAACTGAACACCAACATTCCAAGCAGAAAGCTGAACGCCAAACTTCCAAGTAGACAGCTGAACGCCAACCTTCCAAGCAGATAGCTGGACATCATGCTTCTCAAAAGACACCCGAAAGCCAGTCTTCCCAACAGACACAAGAGTGGCATCCTTCACACCAGGCAGCTGAGCGCCAACCTTCCCTGCATGCAGCGGGACATCATCCTTCCTAGCAGACAGCTGAAAGCGAATCTTCCCAGCAGACAGCTAACCGACAACCTTCCCAGCAGACAACTCAGTGGCACCCTTCCAAGCAGACAACTTTATGTCTACCTTCAAAACAGACAGCTGAACGGTATTCTTCCTAGAAAACAGATGAATGCCAACCTTCCCAGCAGACAGCTGAACTCCAAACTTCCCTGCAGACAGCTGGACGTTATCCTTCCAAGCAGATAGCTGGATGTCACCCTTCGCAGCAGAGAGCTGAAAGCATATATTCCCAGCAGACATATGAACGCCAACTTTCCCTGCAGACCACAGAATGGCAACGTTTCCAGCAGGCAGCTGGATGTCTACCTGATGAATCACAAACATAACTATGCAGTGCTGAAGAGTGGGGTTGGAGTCACAATAATTTCGCACAGACAAAAAGCATCCTGTTCGCCGGAAGACTATGGACTTTGCCAATACTGCTAATGTCCTTGCCAATATCTGGTGCGGAAATACCTGTGGAAGCAGAAGTGCCAGTTGCATCCAGTAGTGGATATTGATAGCGGAAACGGTATGCGTATCATTGCAAAACTACTTTTGCAACACCAAATGTAGCCAATGAGGCTTTGAACAGCGTGCTGTGTTCTCTGAAGCAAGATGCCGTATCACATGCTGCAAAGAACGGCACTCTCATAATTCAGCTGGCAAAAAAGAGTACCTTATGACTGTGAAAGGCATGACTATATTCGAGCAAAATTCCATGAAATGGGGCGTCTGCTATTAAAATTATACCAGTCACCCGGAGCAGAAATTTAGAGTTGTTGTCAATGGTATGGAGGACATTTCTGGTTTCAGCAAACACGCACAAACATACCGAATGCCATCACTTGCACTGAAAATTGGCCATTGTGTCAACACATTTGCATTGATCCTCAAAGGATAAGCCCTGGAAACATGCGATGGAAACGAAGAACGTCTTTCACCTGCTCTGCGAAATGAAATAAACAGAGGAAGTGTCATGGCATTCACCGAGGACATTGTACCAGAACGGACGATTTGAGATGAATGTGTTTTATCACTTACTGAGGATGTGATACAAGCTACTTGAAAGAAACTGGAAGTAAGCAGGTGGGACTGCTGAAAGAAGACAACATTTATATCAACAGCAAGGTGCAGGCCTATGACATGAGAAACATGTGGCAGAATGTCGATATGTTGTTGTAAAGTCCCTGTGCTAAATGGTAATCAGGATAGAGCTGGTTGGAAAACGTTGGCAAACAGTCCCAGTCTTGTTCACAACAGCATTGAAACGTTGATTGACCTTCTTCTTGAAGTGAGGTACAACTTGGAATTCTAGCAAAACAGCTGCTTGTTTTGCAGGGTCACACCCGGGCATCCAAGTGCTTGCTTGGGGCGAGTATTGCTTGTGAAGCGAGACAACCCGAGGATATGGCGGGAACGCAATTGCGGAAACAGATTGCGACTCTTTCCCATGTTCTCAACCTCAAGAAAAATGAAATGGACATGCTAGGAAAATGTCTTTGTCATGATATATATATTCATCCTGAATAATACAGACTGCCAGAAGAAACATTGCTAATGGCAAAAGTAGCCAAGCTTCTTCTGACAACGGAACGAGAAACGGTTGGTTCGCTAGCTGGAAAGACACTGGACGATATATTCGTTGATCATAATGAAGGTTTGCATGTTTTTATTTTTATTTCAATTTTGACTCGAACATATTGACGGTCAAGTGTTGTAATGACAACCATTAGCCATTGAAGATCCATCTACATATTCCTTTTCAAAGCACGTGCCTTCAGGTCCAGAATTAAACATATCCTTAACTTATGTAATTATTTCTTAAAGGGAACAAATGTATTGCTGCCACAATTAAACATTGGAAATAAACTTGTTTAAAGTGGTTTTAATTATACGGTCTTAATTGTGAATTGTATGCCCACATGTGGGAAAAATGGTTGCATTTATTAAATGTTCTTAATGGTCGTTGGATAGGATTCCACCGTGTTTTACTTTAACGGTGTCACTTGTTTTGCAAGTAATTGTAAAATACCAAACTATGTAGGCGCTTGTCCAGTTAACATAATCGTTCATCATAATGGCATCATCTTTTTCTTAATAGCATCCACACATTGCGCCAAATATACATATTTGCCACTTATTGTTCTTTTTTTAAAAAAGGTATTTCATTCAAATAATTTCCTAGATATAACATCATTATTTGGTGAAATGAAATTATCTTATCTAAAATTATTATGTTCTTATCTGTTATGCGTTTCATGATCATTCCATATTAAAGTTGCAAAGTGGGATGGAAGAATAGCATGGGGTGGGAGAATAGCATGGGTTGGAAGAAGAGCATGGGGTGGGAGAAGAGCGTGGGGTGGGGGAAGAGAATGGGTTGGAAGAAGAGCATGGGGTGGGGGAAGAGAATGGGATGGAAAAAGAACATGTTATGGGAGAAGAGCATAGGATGGAAGAACAGCGTGGGGGTGGGATAAAATAATGGGATGGAAGAACAACATGGGGTGGGGGAAGATAATGGGATGGAAAAAGAACATGTTATGGGAGAAGAGCATGTTAAGGAAGAAGAGCATGGGGTGGGACAAGAGCATAGGGTGGAAGATGAGCATGGGTGGGATAAGAGCTTGGGGTTGGAGAAGAGGGGCGCATACAAATCGAGAATACCCGTACCTTGTGATTGCTGCTTGTTTGCACAAGTGATAAATTAAATAGATCTACACGTGAATCTGGAATATTTGCTTTTTCGATGTCAATCTAATGTAGATTTTTTATACTTTCTTTGGACTAAACACAATCTTCTTCAGCCTGTAAAGTAAATTAAATCACGGAACACAGGTGTTGCTCGATCGTCAGTCTTACACGATATTTAAGTATTAAAAGTATCACGATGTCGCGTCCTACATGGCTCAAGCAAAATGTGTTATCTGTCAAATTTTCAAATCAATTGTAAATACACCGTCTCATAATTAATACACCCCTAATTCCGGAATAACATATATTTGGTGCACGGTATGCCGTGCATCAACCTATATTTATACAAGTCCGCATACGGATAATAACCAACACAGATTGTGTGTGTGGTGTGTGTCCTTGGTCTGAATGTACAGAGTCCAGTGATTAAAAATGATGATTTAAACGAAGTCCCCATTTGGCTGGATCTACATCAGTGTCCTCCGTTGGCACCATTTACATTTTACAATACATTTACTACAGTGTGTGTGTGTGTGTGTGTGTGTGTGTGTGTGTGTGTGTGTGTGTGTGTGTGTGTGTGTGTGTGTGTGTGTGTGTGTGTGGGCGCGCGCGCGCGCGTTAAATCAACGCACAAGTAACTTATTACTGGTAGATAACGCGTACAAATTGGAAAATATAACGAAGCCACGAAGCCGAAGGGAGGGGGCATTTACTGTCAGAGACGAGTCCACCAAAACCCGACAGTAGTCTAGTCGAAATGGTATACTACTTTTTGTCAACAATGTTCTGATTACGCATATTTTCTACACATTACTATTTTCAATAGGCACCATCATTTACTTGTTACAATACATCTACAGTGTGTGTGTGCGTGTGTGCGTGCGTCGCGCGTGTGAGTGAGTGCCTGCCTGCGTGCGTACGTGCGCGCGCGTTAAACAATCACACAAGCACCTTATTATTGGTAGATAACGCGTACAAATTGGACAATATCACGAAACCGAAGGGATGGGGCATTTCAGAGACAGAGTCCTCCAAAACACGACAGTAACCTAGTCGAAATGGTAAACTACTTCTTGTCAACAATGTTCTGACTACGTATATTATCTACACATTACTCTTTTCAAAAGGCATTATGTTTTGCATAGTTGCTACATTGACAACTCATCGATTTATTTTGAATGTTTATCCATTTTGTTGTATCGTCATTCATCAACACAAACACTTGTGCAGATGTAAAATGGCAAAGCAATTTTAGTTACCGTAGCCTTTGCAACGCGGACAAAACCTCGCGAGCATTTCGTCAGTTGCGATTTTCGTAGCTGCGCAAATTCGGAAGACGTTCGAGAATACGAACTTAAAAACTTCGTGGCTACGAAATTTATCTGCCATATTTACGCAACTTCTTACGTACGAAAGATTTTTTTCGAGAATACGGGCCCTAGTCTCTAGTGTTGCCAAGCCATATTCTAATTAGCGGCTTTCATAACTAAGTTATCTCAATTCTGGAATAATGTTAATTGCTCTTCGTTGTATTCTTTCTCGCTTGTCTATGTCCTTCTTACGATATGGTCTCCATGCTTGTATGCAATATTCCAATGTGGCCTAACTATAGCTTTGTACAGGGGTACAATTTGCAGTTTCTCTTTATATGTGATAATTCTCCTAATTAGTTATATAATTTGATTACCGGTTGAAATAGCAATCCCAAATTGCTTTGAAACATTCATGTTAGCACTAAGTGTAACTCATAAGTCCTTTTCTTTTGTTGTTCTACCTAGTATGGAATCCTCCATTTTATATTCTTCGTCTATGTTTCCATGTCCTATGTGTATATATTTACTTTTACAAAAACGTAATAACATTTGCTATTATTTAACCAATGTATTTTGATCATCCAGTAAACTGTACCTGTATCATGTTTATGTGTATCATGTTTGAGCTTTCTAAATAATGTGTCATCTGCAAATTTCAGTACTTTGCTAGATATGTCATCTTCCAAATTATTTACATATTTACTTATTTAAAATATGATAGATTCTAATACTGATCCCAGTAGTAACCCACTCAAAACATATGTCTAGTTTGGAATATTACAATCTACTATTTGTCTTCTGCCTGTAAGCCAGTTTTCTAACCAGATGATGGCATCATTACACTGGGTTTTTAGTTTAAGAGACACTCTTCTTTGATGTGGCACTGTGTCGAAAGCTTTCTGAAAATCGAAGTAGATAACCTCCACTGGTGACTCATCATCTACATGGATAAAATATAAAAACTTTGAAAGATTTATCTCCAGCATTGGTTATTTGACAGGGAATGGTTGGCCCAATATTGGTGAAAAATTAGTAAAATTTGTTGGCGATAGTATTTTTGTCAGTTACTATTTTGCCATCAACTTTAAAGTAGTCAGGAAAATGTTCTTTCTTTGGAGTTTTCTGAATAATTTCATTAATCATACACCACGTTTTTTAATATCATACTTATTTCTTTCAAAACTGGATTGATAATACATTTGCTTAGCTAGTCGAATGTTTCTATTAAGAATTGCATACATGCTTTCGAATTTAAGCCAATAAACGAAAATCAAATTATGATTATAATTGATAATTTACACCCAAAATATAGTTGTGGTAAAGATGGTCTATCAACAAAAGTATTAAAGCTGATAAAAAAATGAAATTAGTGAAGCGGTCACACTAATTATTAATCAGTTAATAGCTATTGGTATATTTCCCGACAAACTAAAAATTGCTAAAGTGATACCACTTCTTTAAAAAGGAGATTATACCATTTTTTTTATTTTCGTCCAATATCTATTTTACCAGCCATTAAAAAATGTAAGAGTTGTATTTAACCAAATACACAAACACTTTCATTCCAATATCTTATACTATGATAATCAATACAGGTTTAGAAAAAACATTCTACAGAACTAGCCACTCTAGAAATAATAGATATAATTGTTCAGGAACTTGTTCAGTCAGCGACTCCATTAAACATATACCTTGATTTATCGAAAGCATTTGACACCATTGATCACAATATATTGTTACATAAATTAAATTACTATGGTATAAATGGTGCTGCACTTCATCTCTGTAAGAACTACCTATACAGTCGCAAACAATATGTAGAAGTTGGAGAGTTGGAGATAAATGGAAGAAGTAGCGATAACTACTGGTGTTCCCCAAGGGTCTATTTTAGGACGACTCCTATTTATTATATATATTAATGACATAGTACTTTCTAGTGACCTCTTTAAATTAATAATAAATGCTGATGACACCACCTTATCCAGTATATTGAATAAATTTCAATCTTTGGATGGCCAAACAGAAGTCAAAACATAAGCAATGAATTAGCAAAAATATGCAAATGGTTAAAGGCCAACAAACTTTCTCTAAACGTTAAAAAAAATAGTTATGATACTTCACATGCCTCAAAAGAAAATCTCCTGTATTACAAATAGATGGGACAAACATTAAATGTGTCAATGATTTTAATTTGTTAGGTATCACCATAAATATCCACTTAAATTGGGAGAGCCACATAAACAAAATAGCTAACAAAATGGTTAACAAAATAAAATTATCAAAATAATTGGAATATTAAATAAACTTAAACATGTTTTATCTTTGAATATTTTGTCTATAATGTATAATTCTCTCATTCTTCCCCACATAAATTATAGTATATTGTGCTTAAACTCCAAAAGAGAGCAATAAGAACAATTACTTTAAGTAAATACAATGCTCACACACATCCCATTTATATAGAACTCCAATTTCTCAAGTTGGACGACATATACAAACTCCGACAACTTTTTTTACTTTAATAGCCATGATAGCGACATTTGATGTCTTAATGGGAGTCTCCCTGACCTATCTTGAATTTTGTTTTACAATGTTCATACATGAGACCATAGGTTAAATAAAACACGTCTGAGTTGGGGCATGCGGTCATTTCTTCGAATGACTGAGGGCAGACATGTTAACCAGCGCGACCGATAAGTGCATGCGCAGTTCTACGAAATCGGAGTGACCTAGACTAAACTGACGTATTAAGGGAGGCCGGCTTACATAGAACTAATGTAGTTTCAAACAAACAAGTTATTTTGCCAGAAAGAAGAAAAAAGGCCAAAATAAGTTACATAAGTTGAGTTTGAACGCAAATAGCATGGCCATAAACTATTGGCAAGAATAGGAATATGTGCATACGAATATATATATTCATTTGGCGATCGAATATTGCCACAATACCGCACTTGTGACGTAGGTTTATCTAACAGTATAGAGCGGCCCATGAAATTAAGAATATGTTTGTTTAAGAAGGTTTTTTTTAGTAAGCCACTGGCGTGATATTTTTAATTGTAGTTACAAATGGTTATGTTTTAGTAACTCGTATAGGTGCATAGGCAGAGAAACATTTGTTTCGCTTTAGCGTATGGCTTCAAACACCGCGACTGACGTGGCCAATCAATTTCACAATCCCAAGTTCCGCAGAGTGCGATCCCTGCGATCAGTGTGGCTGGTAAATGTGGCTGGGTTAACGAGTGGGGAAACAATGTTACAGGGTCTACTATGATTCTTAGACAATGATCAATGCATACACTTCTAGCCTGTTATGTTTACGTGCATTCAATGTGCATGACGTTATATGTGGAGTTTCCTACATAATTGTGTCTCGACTGTGACTGCATTTGAAATTGTGGTTTTCGTCTTGTCATAAAATTGCCCGGCCGGCCTGGGTGATGTCATAATCAGAGCAGTTGGTTTAAGACTAGTCTTTCTCCCATTGAATCCAGTGCTAAAAGCAAGTCGATTTTTACAATATATTCTTTGATTCGTGTCTAGCTACCGAATTGCAGTAGTTAAACGTCAAATCTGCAGTTTGTTTTCGAAAACACTCAACAAACTGTTCCAGTTTTTTTATCTTGACTGTAGACGCGCCGATCAACGTAAACGTTCCGCCACGATACACGCAACCATACCCTTGCTTGATCTTCTTACTCTCCAATGTGATGTTCAACTCCTCTCTCTTCTAAACTCCCCACATCACTCTCTTCCCCAGGATCGCCGTCATACATTAATTCTCCAACGCCTCCTCCACTCATCTGACGTTTCTTCTAAATTAAATAAAGTTTGTTATTTTCCAATATGGTCAGATCGTTACCTTCTTAAGAAAACATTTTGTTCTAACCATCCATCACCATGATGAACTATGTTTATATCGAAAGGTGGGAGAATAACACAGTTATCGGGACCCATTTTTGTTTTGAAAGAAACCAGCCCTGCTTGTCTACGTCTTCAAACCCATGCTGTGCAAGGTCGTAATCGTAGAACCTGAGTTTCAGCGGATGTGCCATGCTGTCTTTGGCTAATGATGAACATAAATGGACTAGATGCACTTCCTTGCCTCAAACCGGTGTTACACTGAAACTCATCCGACTTCCCAGATCCAAGGCTTCCACCATGCTAACTTCTATTGCCGGCACTCACATCCACATTAGCGTTGCCAACACTGTGTCTCTTGGAACCCCGCCAGTGCTACATTTTCTTGCATCTCCAACCTCTTTTCTTAACGCAAGCATCATATATGTCGTCTCACTCCCCTTTCGTACCCCCGCAGTTCCTCGCCTAATTCCTGGCCCACTATAAATACATGTTAAAAAATCACGGTAGTAATCATGAACCAACGATAACGGTTTATCTTTGTATAAATCATATATATATTGAAAATAAATGGCAATCACTGTCATTTCGTTACTTTCGTAGTCTTCGCTGTTGCCGTAGCACATTCCTAGTTCTGAAAGACGTGAACCAGTGCGGCTATGTCAACTGCGTCCGCGGGCTACCAGGCGATCTCTAGATAATATTTCGATAAATTTCTCCCCCACCAGGCATCACGTGACGATAACAAATTTCGAAGACTAACCACAGACAATTGAAAGATATGTCAAGATTGCCATTTAATGCAACAATCTCCGGATGGTAGTTGGACAACTAAGCCGTTGGTTTATCGAGAGTCGAACAAGTATTCACTAACTTGAGGCTAGCCCTTATCAGATATATGTAAATTTTAAAAGGCGCTACATGCCTGCCTCTCCAAAGACTGTAATCGCCTTAAGAACGAAGGAAAAGCTCCCAATGCGATTAGGAGTTTCCTGTCCGCCATATCGGAACGTCACAAGGCGTGTCGCTACCCTGACCTTACAAATGACTATTTAGTTGCAAAAACAGTCAAGGGAGTAGCCCATGCATGTCCTCACGTAGACCAACGCCAGCCTTTGTCCACCCGAGATTTGTCCATCATCATTAAGTCAGTTCCTACGTTCAGATGCTCATCCTAAAATAATAATCAGTAATCGCTACATGCCTGCCTCTCCAAACACAGTAATCTTGCTCCGTGCTATGATTAGTCTAATGTTCTTCGGGTTCCTAAGGATAGGTGAGGTAACGGCTAGCCCACACACTCTTTCTGTGTCCCAATGTCGCATTAAACCCTCTAAACTACGTTTGGTTTTCCTGTCATACAAGCACAGTGCTGGCCGCCCCTTCACCCTGGACGTTCTCCCCACAGGCAAAGCAGATTGCCCTTTCCGTAGGATGGTAGACTACATCAAGCTCAGGGGACAGGATCAGGGCCCTCTTTTCCGCTATGCCAATAAACTTCCAGTTCAGAAAACTGCTTTTGCAAAATATCTTAAAGCAATCATCGCTAACACAGAATTAACAAGCAAGACAATCTCGCCACACTGTTTCAGAATAGGAGCAGCTACATGGGCAGCAAAGTCAGGTTTCTCCTCTGAACAAATTAAAGCCATGGGGCGCTGGCATTCCAATTCCTACCAGAAATATATCCGGGTTGTATCAATCTCTAGCAAACCATCTGCGTAAAGTGTGTTGGTGTTTCATGTCTACACCGACGAGCCTACACCAGCCCATGACGCACGTTCCTAGCTGCGATGACATCCCGCTCAGCCAACACTGCACCGGAGAGTTCACACTTCATTGTCAAGTCCACTCTACATCGGCCCTTGACGCGCGTGCCTAGCCGTGACGACCCCTCGCCCAGTAAAACCTACACCGACGTATCTACACCGACGAGCAGTAACAAAACAATGACAGTGAAGCAGACCGCCATCGTGAGAGTGAGCTACACCGTCAACAGAGGGATGGTCGTGAGGCGACTTCTCCCCTCTGTTGGTGGAGGCATGGTTGCGATGTCATTTGGCCCTCTATTGGCAGAGGGATGGTCGTGAGGCGACTTACCCTTCTGTCTGTGGAGGGTCAGTCATGTTGCGATACAACCCTACACGAACCCGGCCAGCTATGTCAACCAGACTTCACATATTTGTGCAACACACACCAGTTTTTCTGGGTACGAGACAAAATGTGACATTAGCCATGGACTAATATACCTTTTATCATGTTGCGTGTGGTAGAAAATGGTCACAGCAAGTGCCAATATTTCACAATTGTGTATTGAACACAACTAAATAGTATCTACGGTGGCTCCGGCCAAATGTTGTGCAGTCCTTTAGTGGGGGTTGGGCCACCACCTGCACACAGGTGGGGCCGGGGGGTTTATTCCCCCACTTTTGTGTATATCATTGTAAATACTCTAGCTAGCACTATATACATATAATTATGTATGCTTGTCTGCACATAGGTATTTTTTCCCTCTTTGTATGCTGTCGCTTTGTTTAAGAGCAGCAAGGGTTTTTTGGTAAAGACTGTCTTCGGCAGTTGCTAGCTACAGTAGAAAATATCACTAATGTTAAATCTTATCTGGTATTGTTTACTAATTGGTCATACACACCAGCTTAATACCAGGCTGTGCACAATTTGTGGCAGACTTAGTCACTATTATTGTGTGCACAGCGGCAATCCTTGTTGGGTATGAATAAAATTGGATTGCCCGTTACCAACCTACCAAGTAGTTGGTGTATTTATACAAACAGAGAAAGGTCTGCATAAGCGTGTCCCCATTTCATTGTAAACACAAATACACCGGGAGTCGACGGGGTATCGAGCTGCGGAAAACACACGAAATAAATTTTTGGCCTATAGGATGAAAAGCCTTTTTGTGGGGCTGGGCAGCGAGCACCTAGCTGATTAGCTAGGTGTGTTTAACAAACAACCTGTTCCCATCTCTATCCTGCACACCCCTCTATCGGTAAGGCGCTTAATTAAGCGGGCCCAATTACACCAACCGATCATGTGACTTTTTCGGGAAATATTACTGGCCAGCGGTGCACGCTGGGGAAATTTGCAGATAGCGAGCGGGACCATGTTTTGAATCACTTTTCTTCGCTGCGCCATACGAACATCATCCGAGCTTCTGAATTTATTCCCACCCACCCTCCCGATGTATTTGTACTTCTGTGTCGATACGCTTTCTAAACTTGCATATTACGTGTCAACATGTCTAGATATCGAATTGATCTGAATGTTGTATGGGGGGTTTATTCCCCCACTTTTGTGTATATCATTGTAAATACTCTAGCTAGCACTATATACATATAATTATGTATGCTTGTCTGCACATAGGTATTTTTTCCCTCTTTGTATGCTGTCGCTTTGTTTAAGAGCAGCAAGGGTTTTTTGGTAAAGACTGTCTTCGGCAGTTGCTAGCTACAGTAGAAAATATCAATAATGTTAAATCTTATCTGGTATTGTTTACTAATTGATCATACACATCAGCTTAATACCAGGCTGTGCACAATTTGTGGCAGACTTAGTCACTATTAGTGTGTGCACAGCGGCAATCCTTGTTGGGTATGAATAAAATTGGATTGCCCGTTACCAACCTACCAAGTAGTTGGTGTATTTATACAAACAGAGAAAGGTCTGCATAAGCGTGTCCTCATTTCATTGTAAACACAAACACACCGGGAGTCGACGAGGTATCGAGCTGCGAAAACACACGAAATGTAAATTTTACTTTTAAACATGTTTTCAATGGTTACGAATGGTTAAGAATTTAGTGCAATTCTGCCAACCTCATTGCCAGCAGTGTTTCACAGTTAAACTCATAGTTTAAAACACAATGCAAGCATATGAGATAAACCACCACCGGGTTATATAAGAAATAATATACAAAATCAAGTCCATCCAAATAGACGGAATGTGGCGAGGGAGGTGGAGTCAAAACTTTCGACAATTAAGCCGGAAAATGAACACACAAGAATTGGTAAAAGGCATACGCTAGTACCAGTGGCTGACATTGTGCTCGCGGCCCAGATTGCGGGCAACATAGGCTATCGTATAACGCTGAATGGCTGGAAGCTTCTACCCTGTACTGTTATGCATCAGTATGTGCAAATGTGTGCAGGGTTAATTTAAATATTGGAATAAAGTCTGCCTCCCTTTTAACGAATTACAAAAGGGATGGCTATAATTAGTAGTGGTAGGTAATACTGCTGCCTCGCTTAGCACATAGTATGCGATCTAATTATATACATCCATATTTGTACATACATACATACATACATACATACATTCATACATACATACATACATACATACATACATACATACATACATACATACATACATACATACATACATACATACATACATACATACATACATACATACATACACACATACATACATACATACATACATACATACATACATACATACATACATACATACATACATACATATATACATACATACACACATACATACATACATACATACATACATACATACATACATACATACATACATACGTACGTACATACATACATACATACATATTGGAGCCAAACGATGCTACACATATATGATATATACATCAATGCCATCAAATTCTGCTTATATAATAGTGCAGTGAGCTACATGACAAAACCTAGTGCGACACTCTATCACATAAATAATGGCCATTATACAATGTTTACTGTTTGCTAATTAGTGGTAATCCCATTTACGACTCGTATCAACAAGCCGTGCGTGTTGCACACGACGTTCCGGTGAAACAATCATTATGGGGAGCCACCTATCACTCCACGACTTCCGCGTGGCGACTTCCAGTAAAACCAGGAGCCAAACGATGTGTTGGAACGGCCACAACAAACATGATAAAATGTTGAAAACCGACACATTTGTAGACATATATTGTTTCAATTTGGTGCAGTCTAGCAGATCAGTTTATCTATACGTCCATCCACGCCAATTCAATCGACATTAACATATTAAGGAATTTTATATTTACAGCTGTCATTACGCAGAGGAAATGCGATAACTTACACACGTGACAACGATATACTACAATCATAGTTCAGTTACAACCAATATCGATATTCATATCAGTCCGGAATTAATTTCTCCTTATTTTATACAATGTTGAGAGTGTCTTTACTGGAGAGGACTGGCAAGTTCATCAATATCGGTTCCAGCTATTCAGCATATGATGTCCTCCGGGCGACCCTGGACGATATCGAGGAAGATCCATATCGGTCATTGGTGACTTATACTCGCGAGATCCGGTATAATTTTCTCGTGGTCCATCCATATAGCTTATCGGTGGCCTGCAATCGTGTGGTCCGGCATAGTTGTCCCGTGGTTCACCCATTTTGGTCGTCGGCGGCCTGTAGTCGTGAGGTCCGGTGTAGTTGTCTCGTGGTCGAACTACATCGTGTGGTCCAACGTATCTATCTAGTGGACGACCTCTGCCGTTCAACGATGTCACGTACGTGCTTCCCACTGGCCAGCCGTTGTGGTACCCCAACTCCACATATCGCGGGGGTAGGTCGCCATTGGGGTACGACATTGGCGCGGGGCCGTTTCCAATTCTACGGTCACCGTTGTGATGATTATTCTGGATGTTGCAGTATCTCACCGGACTGTCATCTATGCGTGGGCGTACTGGACTTGTTGGTTGAAAATCGTCGGCATATGCTAGTGACGCACCGTAGCCACGATCAGCTTCCATGCGCCTCATGTCGCCATGATTCGCGATGGTTTCTTCATAATACGCGAAGGCCTCATTATCGATAACAGCGCGGGGATAATAAGCAACCCATGAAATGCACCCAGCAATATGACCAATAATATCGTCTTGAAGAAGAAACCTAACGCACACACCCCCAGGATTGTCGACAGCGCCCCTGCGCTGTAGGGTATCCAAGAGCGTGAAGAGCATTGCGCATGCGCTCTTTACGAATCTTACCCTCTGCCAACACGAAGGCGTAGGTAATATTATGTGCCGAGAATTCAACAGAGAAACCCATGCATATGATAATGTTGATCATGGAGATCATATCGAGGTAAACGCCCTACCAAGTTATGTAACCTATGACCCCTGCACAGATGGATACGATGCTGAAAGTCACCCACAAACAGCATACTGGCTGTGGTATGAGCAACAGTGATACAACAAACATGATGGGCGTCGCAATAAGCAGATTATGTCGCGTGTCTGGCCAAACGGCGAGGTACTAGTCGTAGAATATGAACGCGGGGTGAAACAGCGTCACATTCATATTTTGGTTGTTATCGGCGATTTCACGAGCAGTCGATATAATTTTGCTTTGCTTTTTTATGTCCATATTGTAATCGAGATGGTTATTCTTTAACAAAAAGTAGTCTAATATTGACAAGAAGTTTCCTGAGTTTATAATATCGCGAATCCATGCTGATGTAACGTCTTTGCCGTGAAAATACTCGGATTGCCAATATTGACAATGATGTCCGTACTCGCGAAAATACTTAATGTCTTGTTCGTAGTAGTCAACAACGTAGGAACCATCGCCTGCCAATCTATCTAAGGTGATGCCCTCCATTACGTTCACACAACCCCGACGGTACCAATAAAGGGACGGTATCAATAAAGGGAATGCTAATGTGAAGCACGAGACCGAAAGCCGAGGCTATAGCAAGACCGGCCGAGAGTACGCCGATAATTCCGAGGCACGGTTTGCTGCGCACCCAGTCGGCGCTAATGCACGACACGATGGAGAAGGTGATTAGAACTGTTAACAAGATAGGTAAAAGTGGTAACACTGCGTCAGCGTTGCGCTTCAGTTCGTCTTCGAGAGAGTGACCAGTGAAACGCGTCACGGTGATGTGTTTGTAACTTTTTTTCGTCGATTATTGTCAGGAATTTGTCTTGCCACTTTCTCACAGTTACATTATATTCTGCAGTTTGATTTGCGTCAGACCGTAGGTAACAGAACAACGTCCACGCTTCTGCTTTGGTGTCGCCCCCGGCCGTCTTGCTCACTCCACCATTGGTGCTTCCTAGAAAGAATGTGATATTAGATCCGGGCCCTTGCCCAATCGTATGAACGGGGTAAGACAACTCATTTAGAGGAAATTTCATATAATTATGCAAGAAAAGCAACACGTTTGTCGCTTTTTCACAGGAGCCTGCACACAAATTGCTGTAGTTGTATGTCTTTGCATCATTCTCAACTGTGATGTTTTGAATGTCCTTGTCAAGTTGTTCCACTTCTTCGAAAATTTCTTTTGTCAGCACGTTTCCGTCCGTCTCCTTCGGTGTCACCATCACTCGACCATATTCTCCGAGAGTTGACATTCTAGTGGGGCTAAAATTGTCAGATGTTTCGTATTCGCGGAATAGACGTTGCATGGTGGAGCGTTCATCTTTCGAACGGGCACCTTCAGGGGTAAACAACTTCTCTACGTCGTATTCTGCGTGGAAATTGTAGAAGCGCCATCCTAGCGCCGCGGTCACGAGGAGCGGACAAATGGAGAACCATATTGGATGGCGGGCGATGAAGCGACCGTATGCGTAGAAGGCTCTACTTAGCAGCTTCTCGATAAAATCGAACTGCACCATTGTCTCGTTTGTATTGTCTTTTTACGTCACTCTGTCTGTGGCATGCGCTTCAATACTTCGCCCAACTGAACAAAATACGCAAAGTATATAAAGATGATCCACACAATTACACACGCGCACCGTCACATCCACATACATTAATGCAGATATGTAAATAGATGGGAAGACATTTAACCATGCAAAGTAAAACCAACAGCTGCTGACGAAGAATGTGTGGAAGTGGCTCCCGTACGACCGTCCGGATCATGGGATGAAGATTAAAACCAACATCAATAGAAATAAGAGACAAGTTGTCAAAATCCTGGATGGATATATATATATATATATATATATATATATATATATATATATATATATATATATATATATCTATATATATA
>SDWI01001137.1:9818-24915 GCA_009193005.1 Lamellibrachia luymesi
GTAGGGGAGTATCACCCTTCCTACCTCGGGGTGTGTGTGATAGGGGAGTATCCCCCTTCCTACCTCGGGGTGTGTGTGGTAGGGGAGTATCCCCCTTCCTACCTCGGGTGTGTGTGATAGGAGAGTATCCCCCTTCCTACCTCGGGGTGTGTGTGATAGGGGAGTATCACCCTTCCTACCCAGTTGACGTTTTTTAGACAAACCACTTGAAATTATTAATTTGGGACACCAATAATCTGGTTTTAATCGAGTTAGGGCATAATGTAATCAACCGAAACTTCGGACATGCGACATCGTACGTATACAATGCGGATTTCTGGGAGTTTTATTACGGATTTGCTGAAAATATAAAAATCGTGATAAAGTAGTCCTATGTATTTTCTTGTATTCGTCACATAAGTATAACTTCGAATGTAAAATTTACAGTAGAAGAGGTGCAACTACTTTTGTTTAATTTACACTTGAGACATTCTGCTAAAAGTACTAGTAGTACCATATAATAATAGTGAGTGCAAACTGGTAGATTAAAACGTTTCCTGAGACCTTTGCGCCATGTAAATTAAAATGCATCATATAAATACATACACCATAGAAAGGGGAACAATATGACATAACTAATTGACGTTGTGTACTTATATTACAAAACCCAAAAATGTAAATGTAGTGATTAGCACATCCGCCTTTCATGCCAAAGTTCAGAATTCAAGACGCAAACCGGACACGGTACATTTGGTGCTTGGCGATAAAGTTCTGAAAAGAATAACTAGTTTAATGAGACCTTAAAAAGGCCGTAACATTCTAACCACAATATAATTATAAAGACTATAGTCAATTAATAGAACCTTGCCGGGTGCTGGAAACAATTAGAAACTCTGTTTATATCAGCTGTGTTTGAATAAATGTTGTGTGTGCGCGCGTGCGCGCGCGCGTGCGTGTGCGTGTGCGCGGGTGCACGGGTGTTGTGTGTGTAATTTTGTTAAACATTTACAACATAACGATACAAAATCAACTGAATTTTTTTAAACATTCTGCACGATAGCATGTTCCTACACTAATAACTCATACCACACCATCATTATTACGAAGACTTACAAAGGTGTGTGTGCGTGTGTGTGCGCGCGCGCGTGTGCGCGCGCGCGTGTGTGTGCGTGCGCGCGTGAGTCTATGAACGACGTCACCGTTAATGCTAAGAATAACTTTGGGGATCCCCTAAACGCCATGTATAATAACGCCTGTGCTAGATCAGTGTCTGAAAACGTCGGACTGCTACTAAAGAAATCGCACGTTGTAAGCGACAATTTTGACCTTGTGTTGTTTCTTGTCAATGCATTTGTTCCCCATTGACAAGCAATTGCAATGTGTTTCTGGTACTCAAAAAAAGGGGAGGGGCCCGGACCCCCTGGACACCCCCTCTCGATCCGCCTATGTTGCGTCCATACCACAATCTAACAAATTAAAATCTTCGCCTATTGTACTATAATACAGTATCCACCTATGTCCTACCAAAAGCCAGGACATTTGTACACATTAGTTTCATGTTTTTGTGCTAAATTACTTTACCGAAATCTGTACTGCTTTACCAAATAGCAGTACTCTGAGCAGTAAGTACATTGTATTTTTGTCTAATTGTGCCCCTTTTTACCACTGAAATAAAAACATCCTGGTCGTCATGGGACCCGTCGATTATGCCATCCAGAGGTTTTTATGCATGTTAATATTTATTGCCTCCACAACGCTGTCTCTTCCTTCGTCACCTCCAGTGTGGGGGTTTGAACTAAAGAGAAGCCTACCAGTGAAACGTATGAATGCAGCGACGACACGAATGAACACTATTTATAGCCACCGTCGCTGTCTACCTGTTTGCTGTTATCAAGCACGTCGCGTGTTTTTTCTTACAAACATGTCAGATTGCCTTTCAGAAAAACAACGTGTGTGTTGGTGCATAAAACCAGACAGTCACAATGCGAGGTGGGTTGACGCTAGGCTGTCAATACGAGGCAGCGTGGCTGTTTACGCTGATATAAGCCAACGACTCGATACAAGAGATTTTCCAGTGCTCACGTTCCAGGTATTTTAAACATGTTAGACCTGACGTGTTCTTGTGTCTCCCCAGCACAGTACACATCTGGGGTTGCGCTTACTAGGGCAGCCAGAGAAGTGCGTAGACAGAGTTTACGTGATTTATCGTATGTAACGCCTTAATGCAGGGGTCGGCAACCATTTTGAATGCAGGGTTAAATCAGTTACTTGGAATAGATAAGTGGGCCACGCAAGCACAAACATGCATGCACGCACGCGCACACATGAATTTACTGTCACATAAAGGATTTATGCTAGATAACAGGGCACGAAATGTGACCTTATACGGTTATTACTTATAGCCAGTAGCATAAGTTATATGAAGCGGTGCAGCAGGGAGTATATGCGAACGATGGTTTCGAGAGTATTAGGCTAATTATTCCCACTCGCGGAGTGATACATAACACTATTAAGAACTGCGTGGCCTAGATCCGACCTTTCTCGATCACAATCACTTATTGTAGGTCATTGTAAAGTCTTTTCTCTTCAACTACGATTCTTAATTGTTATTCCTATATAATTGTTGGAGTTAATCCTAAACTAGATTTGTTGAACGGGTAATCGTTATGTGTGCTAACCTCCTCCCCTTGACATAGGTAAACCAGTCAGCCAAGTAGGAGCTATATATTACTATGAAGTAACCTTGTGGTAGATTGGGTCACGTTTTTTTTTTACTGTAATTTAATGCGGTGGATCATTGTAATTCACTGATTGTACAGAAGTGATGAACTTAATGAAGTGATTCCCAACTTTTTTCCTAACGTACATGGAAAGATCGACCGGGTACCCCATCACTGTGACGTAGAATTATAGACGAAAGAACATTAAACACTGAGTTAACTGATAAACATTTTATTAACAAGGTAAACAACACTGTACGCAGAATGGAGGTAGGATAAGAAACCGGTATTCGAGAAGCCACTTCAATGTATGGGCTGGTCTCGAGCTTGCCTGATCAATACCAGGACCCCGATTCGGTGAACAGTTTTAGATAAGGAGACACGGAGGTCATCCTTCATGCACAGTCGGGCACGGAATTTAGTTTTCACGCAGAACATCGCCGAGAATCCTTGCTGGCAGCGATAGGTAAATAGAAACATTACTTTCATGGGCACTTTGGCCACAGACGGATTCGATTCGCTCATCTTAGATAAACCCTTTGTCAGTGGAAGAGCTTTAAACGGAGTCGTTCACGTACTTCCTGCACGCCGAGATCGCATATGTCCACTTAACGGATGCAATTCGAATCCAGCGCACCCAGATCAGGGAAATGTGTATGATACTCCTTCTGCCTGAAGGGCAGGTACGTGGCACAAGTTGCGCCATGTTTCTATGTCCCGTTTCTTCACCCCAACAAAAGCACCGCGCTTAGGAGTTAGGTGTTCAGACATATTGAAGTTTCCTTTCTTGATTTTGCCGTCCCACTAGTTACAGCTCCACGATGAATGTTTGTTGTACGTTGTCCACAAACTCACCGTGGTAAACCAGCCGTGACTTGTTAATATAATGTGGACTCAAATAATGGTGGTCTCCATCTGTAACTATAACCCACCAGATTCAGTCACAGCAGAAGCTTCGTAATTCATGTAATACAAATGTTTCAGTATAAATTTTAATATTACTGTAAATAATGACACAGTAAACTACTTAGTTTCTACAATCATAATAACTTATAAATAGACAATACTTATTCTAATCACAATGTTTGTTGATCAGAAGGACGAACAGTGTCAGACAACCTTGAAGAGTCAGAAATGTAATTTCCCAATTAATTCTCCCCGAAATAATTATTTAAATATCGGATCTCGCTTCAGATATTAAAAATATACTACGGATTATCGTTTCTGCTGAGACCGAATCTTAACCACGGACACATACAATGGAAATCTCTAGAGTACAGGGGTGAGGACAAACAGTTTCTACTTTTAATTCAGGATAGCTTCCTCACTCAACACGTGCTAGAACCAACCAGGGGAGATAATGTATTAGATTTAGTTTTGTCTTCACAAAATGAATTAGTGGACAATGTCAAAATACATGAACCTTTGGGTAACAGTGATCATAATCAAATACATCTTGACATCAAAGTAAAATCAGAAAATACAAATAAAAATTACAGGAGAAACTTCCACAAAGGTAAATATAAAGATATGGGAAAATACTTAGCAAAGCTAGATTGGAATAAAATGCTGAAGAATAAGACCACAGTTGAATGTTAGGACATTCTTAAATAAGTAATTGAGAGTATCGTTGATAAATTTGAAAGGGTTACAGATCTCTGCTAGCAGACTACTTAGACATGTGTATTTACAGTTTTTTCCAGTACTCAGCAACTTTCTATTGACTATATATATTATGTTAATATACCAAAATTAAACTATTCTGCTATATGAATCGCTTTATTCAATACTGATTTAACCCATTAAAAATGGCATTTGTCAAAATGGTATCATACATAGGTAAGGCACAACAAATCTAACATACAGGCCTCAGACCACAATTGATTTTGCCATAGGCGGCTACGTTAAAGTTTTGTCCGATTATAAAAAATTGAACCACTCTGAAACTTCTTCCCAGCCACTACCATCATGTCACTGACATGCTGAGCAAGTTTAGTCAAAATTACGTACCTCCAGCTCCAATATTTACAAGATAGCCATGTATTCCTATGGCCATGTGCCTACTGGGCGAAAAAAATAACAAAAATACCTACGCCTATTGAAATCATTAAAAAATGCACAATTTTAATCAAATACCATGTACTATCAGACCTTCTACTACGCATGCTCTAATGCACTTATGTAATGTCCAAAAAACCCTCAAATTGCATATATTTACAATTTACTAATACTATGTCCTACATTCATTTGAAACACAACAGGACGTATAACTGTGGTCTGTTCCCTACAGGGTACAGGCAGCCTATAATTAGTTATTAAAGCACATTTCATATCATAATTACTACCAGGACTCTGTATGACTGTAACTAATGAATTCTACATATTAACTATCATCAGATTTTGTATCTTGTATGTATCTAATCTTTATATAAAAATTGTGATAAAATGTAGATGTCCTAGTAACATCACAATTCAGGCCTTTGTGCTAGCATTGCTACATTCATCGATCATCGTGCATAATATTTCTGCAAATGTACAGGTTTCAAAACCGAGACAATCTGTTCTGAGCCAATTCATCTGGGGGTCCTGGATAGTCAGCGCAGCTTTTAGCCCTCTTAGCTGGATGATCGTCTTGGTAGGCAGCGGCTCTAGCACCCCACGGTCGTTTTTCGGCTCTTCGTAGTGCGAGGACGAAGCCAACAAGGTCAGCTAGGTACTCATGTCTGCTTTTTTACCACCACTGACACCCATCACTTGGAGCGTTTGCTGCACTTCCGTGTAACGACAGTTTCCCCTCTTTATCTTGTAGCACTGGCCTGTGTAAGTGATGGTTGTGGCCGATGACTCTGCAAGTGCTCAGCATACCGTGTCGTCATGGGAAAAACTAATCCGTTTGGAGATGTAGATCAGCAATTCGTTGTGGAAACTCTCCAACATGCATGTGTGCATGAAATGTCTGTAGTATGACATTTCCTGCAGAAGCTTTCTGCTCATCACAGTATCCCATAGTGCTTGCATGAGTGGAGAACCCCTGTCTATTTGGGTATGATGTGCATCTTCTCCAGCAAGTAGGCCATGGTCACACTCACCTTCTTGCACACATGCTCGCCAGTGACGTTGTGCAGGGTGGACACCCATTTGTCTATCAGCTGTTCCGCGCTGCCACCACATGTCTGTGCAGCATGCCAAAAGTGATTCCTCATTAGTAGTAGCAGCGTCATCCAATTGAATAAATAATTCGATGCCATGGTCTGGCTCCTAATCCGATCTGAAATTAACAAAAACAACAAATACAGTGATATTGAAATAAGAAAGGAATGATAATTTTAGAAAATAACTGTCTTTGTTTGTCAGCCGTCTTGGGAGACTTCTTTTTGGGGGAGAAAACCTGTCTTGAGAGACTGCTTTCTTGTTCCCCATTTTTAGTCTTCAATATTTATTGACATTTGATTGAGGTGGAACAAATTTTGTCACGTGAGATCGATTTGGATTAATAAAAACTAGCAACAGCTTCTATTTCATAACACTTTGAAATTGCAAAGCAAGTACACATAATTGACAGTTTGGGTCATATTTATATATTTTGGGTGAATTTGGTTTTATAATTTTTCACTTTACTTGTTTATTTGACAGCTCGTACAAATGGTTAAAAATTTCACTATGCAACTGGTGATATCAATCTCATTTAATTAATACTGAAAGATATTTTAAAATTTTTAGGCACTTGCACATGTTCTCTGCCCTATGAAATGTTACTTTGGAAAAAGCCAAATACACTATGTTCATAATACTTCACCAAACATGTGGTTTCTGCTTTTCTCTTCCTCAGCCGTTGGGACACTCAATCCTCCAGGCGGCTGTTCCGAAATGCTGCAAGTAATAAACAGAACATAAACGATATAGTGGCACAAATCTTACCAAATGTGTAAATTTCTCTAATAATAAAAACAAATTAAGACAATGTACTATTTTTCAAGTTAACACATAAAAAACAGTCAAGAATCAAATATGAAACAGATCATATGAAGGAAACTTGCTTGTAATAGTTAGTTCTACAATATAAAGCTATCAGATATATGTTTAGAATTGATGAAAACAGATTATTTTCTGTAACTTTACAATATTTTTTTACTTACAGATGTCAAAAAATTTGAATTTCAAAGACATAGTATAAAGATAACTTATGCATAATAGAAAGTTTTACTATAGAAAGCAATAAGAATAGTACTCAAATGAGAAAAAGGGAAAATTAACTGTTTTTCATTTACAATTTCAATAGCATTTTAACGGTTATAATGTTAAAAAAGAGGAAATAAATTAATATTTCAGATGAATAATACAAAATTGTTTGTAATAGTTAGTTCTCTAATACAAAGTAATCAGAATAATACATTTTTTTTACCTCCATGAGTCTCCCACCCAGGGGCGAATTTCTAAAAACAAAAAACGTCATGACGGCCCAGTGGGTCTCCAAGAAACCCCTGAAAAGTTTGTGGCTTTATCCTAACCTTCTAGGAGTAGGCTTACAGACACGTATACCTACAGCCATACAGACAAAGTTAATAAACTTATAATAAGATCATAGCAAGATACATACATAAAATTTAAATGCACCTCACCTTTAGTAAACAATGCCTCTGTGACATGAGCGGGAAGGTTCTGCTGTGATGGGTGACAAAGAATTGATCCGGATGGACAAGTTGGTTATTGATGTCTACATTTGGATGTTGTGCATCCCTACGCTGACAGATATGGGTTGACTGATAGAGGCCACTGGGGATCTGCAAACTCAGAACACTGGCACTGTCTTTAAGCCTGAAACAAAACATACTATGTTGTGAAGCTGAACTTTTCGAAGGTTTACCCAATATCTATTAAGGAGTTGCTTATGAAATAAAGCTGCTGTGTGTTAAAAACAGTAAATAATCATACTATGAAACTTAATATCACATGAAGGAAATGTGTTTGTGATAGGTAGTTCTACAATATAAAGCAACCTGAATGGGACATTTTTTATAAAAAAAATTTTGCATTTACAATGGTAAAAAAAATCCAAGTTTATAAGACAAAATGTAGAGAACCTATGAGCAGTAGCTAGTTTTACAATATAAGGCAATCAGAATAACTTTCAATGAGTGGCTGCTCAACCGGATACAGTCGTGCAGCCTCTTAATACAGGCAACGCCTGGCAAGGCTGAATCATGAAAGGGAAGGCAGTCCCACAGCGATAGCCATATCGCCTCAAATGTTAGACATCAATAACCTAAATAGACAGTTGTGAAGTTGTATAGAATTCGGGAGCACCTGTATTTTAATATAGGTTTAGCCTCTATTATCGCCCACAGAATACCAATCTTAATGTTACTCTAGGCTAGCATTAAACCTAATGACTTTCAAGAGCTATGCCTAGCCATAGCTAACCATAATGATATGTCTGTAAATCACCTTTCAATTTAGTCACAATGTACTTAGTTGAACCGACATTCAATCGTGTACAAATAAATTTTGACAAATGCCAGTACATTGATTATTTGTTTTACCTTGTAACCACGAAATGCACAAACTTTGGTGTTGTCCAACAGCCTTTTTGCACTTATGACACAAAGCAAAATCAGAATAATATAATAACAACGAATGTGTCTGTAATTATCAAATTTATCAGGTCTTGATCTTATCATGTTATAGTCATTTTCAAAATCAATAATGTTGAAGCAAAGGCTTCAGCATTATTGATTGAAAAAAATCAATCCGCTGAACAAAGTAGTGCATCCGGAATCGCAAATATATGAATTACCCATGCATAACAGTTTCAATTTAAGTCGACGATTTAGATTGTATTGTATCAATATATACTATAAGTCTTCAAATATACTACCCTGGTCAGAATTAATATGCGTATGAATATTTGTCATTTAATAATAATGCGTAAGAAGAATGACGTTTTTATGACGTTCGTCTTCAAGAAGCTTCAAGCTTTATATGGACATGCCCACAAATTCTGGAATAGAAACGCAAGGCAGTGTATGCTTATACGTTACAAGTCTTTAAGTGGAGTCTGTACATGTACCAAGAGTATTAATTAGATTTGGCATTCAACACTTACAAAATCTGGTTCACTTGTAAAAGGATTGAAGTCATCATCAGAGTCTGTCAACTCTGAAGATAGATCTGCAACAACTATCTTTTATACATCCATAGTTGTTTAATGACAATATTAAATGACAGATACACATACCTATATATATATATATATATATATATATATATATATATATATATATAAATATATATGTAAATATATATATATATACTGTCTCTAAAATCAGCTTCTAATTACAATGTGAAAGGAGATGGAGTATTGTTAAAATATATAGGAATTCCTATTTCTTCAGTGATCTATTCCTGTATGCCTAACCATTGTTTCGATACCCTTTCTGGGCTAGCTCTGATGTTGTAAACTGTTTAGCCATTTTGACTAAAATCCCCAATTTTTTTGCCAAATACAAATTGCTTTAGCCAATTTTTCTACACCAATCAAGACAGCAACAAAGGCTCATGTATGTGCATGCTTTTCAACGAAAATGCTGATGGCCAAATTGGCTGAAATGCATAACTTCTGTTTAGCCAAATCCGATGTCATGTGGCCTATGGCCCAAATGGCCACCGGTAGCATTAGCCTAGCCTTTTCCAATTGTGAACATTATAAAATATTGTACAACATGCACCAATTTGTTTTTATTCCAATAATTTATTGATGGTGTGGGAACTGCATGTTGACATGCACAAATATTTTAATAGCTTGCGCAATGACTTTTGGCGTTCACGTCAACGGGCGTACTACTTTTTATTTCTCCTATCTACTTCAAAAGTTGGGAACCCTGAAATATCGTTGGTTTGCATGCCAGCTCTCATTGGCACTGGTGTTCCCAATTTGTTCAGCCAATACATCGTTGCCTTCACACTGTCGTCCTAACATTAAAACAGAAAAATTGTATACACACAATTTTAACAATGGTACCCTTTTGTATTCTCAAAGTGACTGAGGCACTTGTGATGACGGGTGACATTGTGATGATGGGTGACATTGTGATGATGGGTGACATTGTGATGATGGGTGACATTGTAGTCATAAAAAAGCCAAACGAAGTCTCAGAAATCTGACTCAATATTATACTAAATGTTTATTCCTAGCTTTTACTTTTACATTCATAAATACTAAATTTGGAAGTTTAGTTATCACCACAAGTTCAGTGTTCAGTGTATGTATATGTGTACAAGAGTTGTATCAGTGTGTGCGCATGTGTACAATAGTTGTATCAGTGTGTACATCATCTCTTTGTCAATTACAGGATCATAGTAGCCTCTTCATTTTAGTGTCAAATTTGTTACGCAAACAATCTTGACACACAGGACTAGACAACTTTACCTTTTGTCCGTTTTTCTGAAGGCTTGCTTTCAACTGAAAAATAAATAAATCATATAAGTTAAACAATTAGTGTTAAGCGATTTTCATATTTAAATATGTAATTGTAAATTATTTTTCACATCTGTATCAAAATTAAGATTAAGTAAAGAAATGTTATTTTATGATCACTTACTGATCAAGAAAATTAATAGTTGTGAAACAGATTATTTAAGAATTATATATATTATATATATATATATATATATATATATATATATATATATATATATATATATATATATATGTGTGTGTAGTGTAATGTGTATGTACACATGCACACAACACCACTAAAAATAACAGTACTATTTGTGGCACAAGTAAGTGGCACAAGTAAGTGTCTCTGAACTTGACATGCTGCTTCAGCTATGAAAAAAGAATGAAGTGTTTTTCTCCCAGGCAAATTGGTGTGGTCACCTGGATATTGTGCATGACATTTCAAACTGACATATAGTTAATTTTACCCATTTGCGGACGAGCCTCCTACCTTAAACCACGGTTTCAGTAATCTTTTTACTCAATGTCATTACTGGGCATACAGGCCTCGAATTTGGTGGCGGCAATTCCCTGGCAACTGGCCATCGGTATATTAAAATCCGCTAGGGGCGCTGCGGACAATTCGGTGCGTAAAACTTGACCCAGAATCTGTGACGCAAATATCATTCATAAATAGTATGCAAATGAACGTATCACCTTCATTGATACATATATCAACCAATGAAAGACTAACGAAGCATGTGGACTTTTCGCGGGCCTTCCTGGATTGAATTTGATCGAGGTAAGCGCATCTAAACTTTTGTCTTGTGAATAGTAGTTAAACATAGTGTTAAATAATCATCGAACAACTTTAGCATATTAATAAATTAAATCTTCAGTATTTCAGCTTTATAATGATGTACGTATTATGACTGTGGGTTTGTTCGGCCGAGTACAGCGTCGTTCGGAAAAATAGCTATGCGCACGCTGTTTGGCGTTTAAAATTTAATCGCTGCGCGGCTGCAGGCCCAGGGTCATTTAGGTCAAGTCGTCTTCCGCGATTCAAAATCCACGCAATCGAAGTGTTTGCAACCAACTGCTGTTAGATTTAGTGCGAACAAGTAATATACATACATCAATGGTCTATGTCATTAATAATGATTAAGATAGCTCTTGCTAAAATGCGATATTTTCACAATTTGATGTATACAATCAATCAAATATCTGTTATTTGGGGTATCCTTCCCTTATATTACGTCTGATAGATACATAAATGAAGTAAAATGACAGTTTTGTTAAGCAATTCTTTTTACATGTAGGACATGTGGGTATATTTATTTATTCTTTTATACCTTCTACGCATACATTTAATGACACAACAGTGTGTGTGTATATATAATTATATATATAATATATACTAGTATTTTATGTATCTGTATATATATATATATATATATATATGTACTTTTAATACTTTATTATTAATGGAATATCTCAGATTAGTAATCAGAAGCGTCAACTTGGACATTATAAAATATATTTATTTTGTGTAAAATCATAATATTAACATGCAGGACTAAAAACATTTAAAAAAGCTATTATGTGTAAAATAGTTATTTGTAGTGTAAGGACTGTCATGTTAATTAATAGTATTAGTGCTGCATATATATATAATGTGTATTTTTATATTTCATGTAGGATTCCACAATACACTACACCTTCAGGGATTTCAAGAAGACAGGACCACCAGAGGAAAAACTGGCTTGATAATATACATGAATAGACCTAGCATAGATTACCGACCCTACTACACACAGCAGACGACAGACAAAGCATCAATGCACATTGACACATTACGCATGCATTGATTTACCAAACAGTAAACTCTGATATGAACATGTGAATATTATAAACATTACTTCATGTTGAAGTGCAAGACATTAATTAATGAGACATTGAAATATGGACATTTCTGCACTGTCCTATGAACACTGACACATACACAGGCATGGATTTATGAAGCAGTGAGCTGTGAATATTGCTGTACTGAGCCTGCAATGTACAATATGCTCTTCCTTATAGTTCCATTTATAATGAGGTGAAGACGACTAGTTCTTGTACTGCTGCATTGCTTTGTGTGTTGTCCTTTTCCATGTCTCTTTATTAGCTACTGTGAACAACATATAAACATTACTTCGTGTTGAAGTGCAGGACATTATTTCATGAAACAGTGAAATATGAATGTTGACGTGCCGAACCTGCAGCATACTGTGAACCAGTTTTGACACAGTGAACTATAAATATTGTTGCATTATGCATGCAGAAAATGTCAAAGCTCTCTTAATGTTGTGTTATTTTTATGCAATGTCATTGTGATTAAAAAAAATGATTTCAACATGCAACAATATATTGTTCTTTAAAATTCATGCACAATTACTTATGGCTGAAATAGGTAACTGATCAACATAAATCGGTCAAAGGTTAATGGAGGTCAAATAATCAGGTCACTAAGGTCAATATTATGGTCAACAATTACAGTCTCTATTTACTTGATAGCATCCCAATCCAGACTTAATTTAAAATAAATAGGCCATTAAGTCATGTAATTAGGTCAAAGGTTAAGTTGTAATAAATTAGTCCATTAATGGGTATTAAGGTCAATGTATACACAAATCCTCCCTTACACCCCTACTTGGTCCCACATATCATACATAATTACTTAATTAGGCAATTTTTCAATATAAATATACCATCGTAGGTCAATGTCAAACAAGTGGGTCATTGCAAGGTCAAGTCAAGGTCACATATTATTAGGTCAACGTCTTACGTTCTTCTAACTTTTTATTCCACCTCAATATTTTCATTAGTACACATTATGCCATGTTCCCCTGCATTCAGTGGCAGCGCAGCCACCAAACATAAAGTTCACAAGAAATGGACTCAATTCCAATACACAAAATAGACCTTGTTTTTGAAACCAAAAAGTGGAATAACTTCGCAAATAATAAATATATTGAAAAAAAATTTAAAAGGTTGATAAATGGCATAACATACTTTATCAGACAGAAGTGTTTAAATTATTATAAAACAATTTTTTTGTAATATACGCATCGAGCCTCGGAAGTTAAACAATGGTTCACGGCCAAATCAGCCATGCCTTGGCTTGTTGCACCCCAATGACATGTTAGGTATAGGAAGCACGAAATTGACTCCAAGTTAGTGCATCCAGACGCTTCGCTACGATATACTGTACATTCCTAAATGTTATTCTAAATCGTTTCCACCGTGAAAATGTGTACTCACCATCATTGAAAATATGTCAACCAAATTATTTAAAAGTTTGTCAATATATTATGTCAAAATTACATTATAAGCTAACGCGATCGCGCACCAACGGCAACGCCATCACCGGCATTCCCCAAATTCGTGGTGTGCTATCCTTGCCCTTGGTAAATCATGCGTATTCTATGTAAGTTATTGCTAATTTTTCAGTCAATAAAATGTGTTTGGGTGTTTCAGACATGCAAGGAGAACTTGGCCGGCAAAACGTAACCGATTTCATAGTTAGATCTTAGTCTAAGAGCATGACGTCATCGTTTGATTATCGATCAGAGACAGAGCCTGAGCTGAGGCAGACCAGTCCGAAGAATGCAACGATTGGTAAACATAACTATCCAACTATTCTTTTAGCAAATAAATTCCTATTATGTTGGTATGATGCGATGTGGAAAATTTACTCTCAGTTCAGCGTAAACACTATCCTCCAGTGATCAACCGATAGTGGACAAATTACACAATACCGTATTGCCACGGAATTGCGCGGCGCACGAACTTGGCCGCGGGACACGCAACGATACCTTTAACTTTGGCTTTTATATTTAATAATCAATCAATGCAATTGGAATACTACATGCACATGTAACCTACCCGTTTATCGCTGACAGACACCCCCACTAAACTCCAAGAAGACCTGGCTTGTGGTTTGTCAGTTAGATTGAAGGAATTTTCTACTGAGTCCGAAGTATACTCGGACTCGGACGCTGAACAGGTCCTAGGCTAGACAATTTCCAAGACCAAGTACTTTATTTACTTAATTCAACAAGTCTATTACAGTTTCAAATGTATGCATTTAACAAACCTTACTGTTTACGCCACATTTACGCAATGTGTTCTATAGTAACAACAATTCTACGTAAGTTATTTTCAAATTATGTTTTTATAGTATTCAACACTCTTGCTAGTCTAGGCCCTAGGCTAGGGTAGTAGGGATCAGCCTACGGTTACGTTTCCCATAGCATTGGCACTGGTGACCGTGTTAACGTTTTGCATGATTATAAGAAAACGGGGCCATCAAAAATTCAGAAATGTCTTATCTGCCGTTGTCATCATCTCATTGATATGCTGGTCGAGTTTAGTAAGAATCACATATCACAATCTTTTAAAATGTCTGAACGTGCCATACCCGTCAATGTTGACCAATTTCTGCATGAATTACTACGCACACGTGCCGTAACACACCAGGAAGTGCAATTAAGGCATGATCCCTCGTACTAGAACGTTCGAATGACTGATGGAAATAGTTGCCGCTTTACAACATCGCTACGACTAACATGTTAAATTGATAAAGCTACACGTTATTAAGTAAGTAAACATCTATGCATTTATGTTTATAAATATATTTCTTATATCATATTACTGGATATACATATATAGATTTATAAACGTTTACACCGACTATTTGGCGGATGTCGCAAGTTTGACAACGTTGCGGTCAACCAGTTTCAGGAGTCAGACCACAGGCACAGTATAACATTGCATTGGTGGCCATGTTAACATTTTGTCTGATTATAAAAAAACTGACCATCAAAAATTCTGAAAACAATTCACAGCAATCTTCAGCCGATCTTCACGAGTGTTTGTGCGCATAGGAGGGGAGTTTGTGTTTTGCTCATACTGGTAG
>SDWI01001137.1:25386-56175 GCA_009193005.1 Lamellibrachia luymesi
GAAAGAGAGAATTATCAGGTTTAATTGGGGCACAAAGAGAGAAAATTTACATTTTTTCTTCGGACAGAGAGAGAGAAAAATGGCCAAAAACAGGGGCATTTGCGCGGCACATACATGTATACCTCAGTATAGGGAGTACCCCCCCCCCGGGCGGTAGGTGCACCAATACTTGTCAAGTCTGGTTTTGAAGGAGTTTAACTTTAGGGATGGAGCTGATAATACAATCTCCGACAGAGTGTTCCATCGATTAATAATTCTGTGTCTAGACAAGTTTCGACGCTGTCTATTTGTATATCTTTCCTTCTTGAGTTTTTTTGCTGTGGCTTCTTGTAGTTGTTTGCGTTTCGAGTTCGAATGGCATATGGTCCACGTCGTAGATGTTTTAATCATATCTCCACGTGCCCGGCGATAAAATATACTTGACAGTTTTAGCGCTCCCAGTCTCTCAGTGTAGGCTATGTGTTTATCTTTGGTACCACTTTTGTCGCTCAGCGCTGTACATTTTCTAGAAGGTCTTGAACATGTTTCAGTATTGGTGACCAAGCAACATTTGCGTATTCAAGTATTGGTCTGAACAGACTGGACAATTTCACAACAGTGTTGCCGTCCATGTATGTGTCCGCACGTCTGATCAGTCCAAGTAGTCTGTTTGCTTTGTTAACTGCCAGTTCGACATGTTTGTTGAAGATTAAACCAGGATCCACCTTTCAAATATATATATTAATAATTTAAAAAGTTTCATTAATTTACATATAATTTTTAAGAATTATGCATAATTATAAAGCACATAATACACTGAACACAAAACGCTGACCATTCGTTCAATATATAGCAGGTATACTAAGTTATGAGCAAGTTTGACCGGTCTCCCGTAAACGGTAATATATGGAGTTCAAAATATACAAGGCTCGGAAATTAACACGCTTCAAATTACCCAAAATGTTAAACTAACTGTAAAAAATTGCGCAAGTTGTTTCGTTTGCGGCTAAACTGTCTCCAGTAACAATGACAATGGTAACTTAAAACGCATTAGTTGGGCAATCACACATCAAACCGTTAAAGATACCGGCTTTGGTCTCCTTAGACTTAAAACAGCGGTCTCCCACCCCCATCCACACATGTAACACACACACGCACGCACACACGCATGAACGAACGAACGCACGCACGCACGCACGCGCACACACTCACACGTGATATAAGAGGTACATGTAATGTATATTTATGTGTTTTCAGTGTCCTCAGCTTGTGTGGAAATGTGCATACTCATTACGATCCCATCATCAATTTCTTGAAGAGACGAGAAAATTGCGCTCACCAACTTATGAAGGATAACAACATCAGTTTCACGTAAAGATGACGTTCCAAGGAAAACTAGTTAAGGCCACCGTAATCCTTATGAGTTGCTGCATACTATACATATTTCTAACGGAGCAAAACCGATGCAAGCAGAGAACAGCACCTGTTCACCGGAAGGACTTTGCCGGCAAACACAACATACAACTTCAGGAACTTACCGTGGATTTGGCAAAAATTGTTGATCTGACCCGTCGTATTCCACGTGTTCAAATGCACGCAAAGAATGCGCTGGGTCGAGCAGTTAACATACTAAAGGAATACAACGTTGACTTTCCGGCGCAGGAAACATATCTCACGACAGTTGGTTTAGGACAACACCGTACGAATACTACGCTCTTGGACGTATGCCCTGAAAAGTACCTGGGAACTTCTGCCGACTACCCGTGCTTCGAGAAAGGACGTGTGTTGACCAATTGTACCAACGCGCCACCATTTCCAACTGTTATATCTATTCTGCTGAATGGTTTTGATTACGTCGACAAACGTCAAATCCTCGTTGTCCTTCGCGAGATTTACGCCACGTATCCCCGTCTCACGGTTCATTTGGCCGTCCGTGAAAAGATAGTCATCCCAGAGGAGGTGAAGCTGAACGTTCTACAGCATATCTTCGGAAAGTCAGCAGCAAATGACGTGTGGAATGGGCTGGTAGAAAAGGCAACCACAGATTACGTGTTGGTCGGGCGACGAATTGAACGTTTCCAGTGGTATGCCGTCTTAGAAAGAATGGTCCGAGTCGTGTCCGAATTGGGTGTCGGTGCTGTAGGCGGTGCCCTCCGGACACCAGATGGACATTGGTCAATGGGCTGTCAACAGACGCGTCTCCGGAACTACACTGTCACTTACAGAGACGGATACCACATGTCGACAAATTCATGCGCCTACTGCGACTACATCCCTTCGCCATTCGTAAGTAGAACGTCGACGCTACGAGCTGTCAAGTTTAGAATGGCGTCACCGGACACCGTTTTTCACGACTACTTCATGCGCCTCCAGAAAGACTGGACACTGGTTATGTCGTGTCCGGACTCCATGTTTTATGTCCTCGAGAACAGCGAAACCGCGACCTCACTACACCAGCAATGGATCCCGATGGTACAGACGTATGCAATAAACGAGGTGAACTTGGCTGATGGCCGGCATTTGTCGTTCTCATGCAGCGAAGCCAAATCTAGCTGCACCAGTAAAGCGGGCATCATCCAACCGGTCTGCTGCATCAAAGTCCTTTCGAAGGCTGTCGTTGACATCATGGACATCTGTGCCAAACTGGACGTGTTCTGTCACCTTGACGGCGGGACGGAATTGGGAGCGATGAAATTAAACGGGATATTACCGTGGGAAGTCGACGCCGACTTGTCGTACGTCGTGCTTAAGAACGTAAGTTTCTGGGACCATCGCGACGAGTTCACGAAACTTGGCTACACACTGAAACTGATGTTTCCGGGCGATTGTCGTCGGTTCGACCCGACCAATGGTAGATGTAATCACTTTATCGTCGCCGTTTCTGGATGGCTGTTCGAGTTGTGGGGTTCGACACCGAGACGTATAACAGACTTTCTGGCCGAGCATCACCTGCAAGCGACCAAGCTATACCTTGGTGGCCGGTGGCTGAATGCAAATACCAGCCCGGGTATCGGAATCCGCAATCGCTACGGTTATGAGATCCTGAGGCACGCCGAACACTGGCGCAATCTGCACGCCAAAGACTCCTGGGTCGTCTATAAACCGGCGAAGTTCCTCAAGTGCCCGGACCCGGGGGGTCATTACTGTCTTGACCAGTATGTTGCGGACGGCAGTTTTGCCTTCACCTCCGACTGACACGTCTATTCGTATTACTAATATCAAGTCTATCACGCCAGTGGTTTACTCAGAATGTATTCTAAAAGTTGGAGAATCAGGTCATTTCTCCGAGTGAACGAGAGCTGATATGCGGGACCGATAAACGCATGCGCAGTTCTATAAAATCGGGGTGACCTAGACTAAAGTGACGTATTAAGGGAGGCCGGCATACATAGAACCAATGCAAAGTGTCAAACAAACGTGTTATTTTGCCAGAAAGAAGACTGGTTTAGTAAACAAAGGCCAACATATGTTACATAAGTTGAGTTTGGAAGCAAACAGCATGGCCACATCCTATTGGCAAGAATGGGAATAGAGGTATGCGAATATATTTTAATTTGGCGAACGAATATTGCCAGAATATCACACTCGTGACGTAGTGTTTCTGACAGTATGGCCAACCCATGAAATTTAGATGTGTGTTCAACAAGATTTACCTAGTAAACCACAGGCGTGATATTCTTAATTGTAGTTACATATCGTTATGTTTGAGTAACTCTTATAGGTGCAATGGCCGAAAACCATAACTTTTGTTACGCCTTAAGATGGGCACATGACTATTTCCGCCGGCAATGTAAACACGCTTTGCAATTACCTAATATTTACTGGCACTTCACCGTTCGTGGAGCTGATCTCCTCTCACCAAACAGCCTAACGGAATATGGTTTAATAACACGAGCTGCCAGGTTTTACACAAATCGCTGACTACAAAACCTTACCTGGCTCGTCGTCGAAATGGTCATGACGGCGGCATAAGGGGCAACTTGCTTGGGCCATTGTAAGAAAAACAACGAACACGATGATATGCTAAATATTAGTTCCGTTTTATTATATTGTGGAACTTTTTTATTGGGTGATTGTGTGACTATGAAGTGATACACGTTTACACTACACTTTATACTCAGATGTGCTAGCCTGAGAATCAATCGTATTTGGTTATCCAAATTCCGGACAAATCATGTCCGTCACAATGGAAAGTAATAAGACTATCCAGGCTTTCTAATGTGCGAAAAACGGTGGCGCCACATCACGGATAATTGTGGCTAACAAATGTCCCACACGGCGTACTCCATTGCTGTGCCCCACACGGGATTCTGCATACATGTTGGCCCATCACTGTTTATTTATGTGTCTGCTTTTGCACAATATAAATATGTTATGCTTTGGTTCTTTAAAGCAAAAAAAAAAAACCTCTTCAACCCAGGCCTGTAGACTTGAGCATCGACATATTGTTTGCATTTAGACATTGGTTAGGTTAATAATTAAACTTCGGGATTATTATTGTCTGTTAAAAGTTGGTATGTTGTTACATGTAACGAAATGAACTTCGATGCCGCATGTATAATCTCGATATATCTACGTCTTGATACAATTTGCTTTTGAAATGGACCAAACTACGTGCGTTCGTGGTGTGTTATGTGTGGTGTGGGCGTGGTGTGGGGGGTGTGGTGTGGTGTTGTGTGGTGTGTGTGTGTGCGGGGGGGTGTACTACACTTGCGTGAAATGATGTTTGTAGGCATTTGTGATGTTTCAGTTACTCAAGCACATTACTTGATATGGTGTCTTCCGCTTTAGGGTTGTCTATCTGACGCCCACGTTGGTTTTGGCTAACGTGTTTTATGTTGCATGTAGTCATGTTATAAAATAAACATTGTAACAAGCAGCTGCCATTAAGTCCTGTCGTAGATAGCGAGGTCAAGACGCCCCAGATGTAACAATTGGCGACGAGGGTAACGACCAAATGTGTACAACCATTTTCGCACGAGCCGGAAGCCAAGAAAACGTTATAGCAGCTAAAGATACCAAGGACTCGAATCAAAAGAAGGCAATGCTCCTACACTGTGTTTGATTTAAGTGGTAGTCTTGCTATTGTGGCTGATGCAACGTATGATGAAACTAAGCGTTTATTAACATAATATTTTGCGCCACCGCGTAAAGTGGAGATTGAAGTATTCGTGTTTCGCCAGCAGGAGCAGGCGTCGAAAGACACTTTGGATCAATTTCACGCGCGCTTAAGGCAACTCTCTAAAAACTGTAGTTTCTACGACGTAGATAGAGAAATCAAATCATAGGTTATTCAGAAATTCAGTGAAGCAAGGTACGGGAAAAGGGTCCCAGTGAGCCAAATATAACGCTGGCAGAACTGATTAAATATGGGCGTACGTTGGAGGCTATAACGGTACAGGGCGAAGCGATGGCCGGCTACAGTGTCAGCAGTGGGGATGGCAAGGTACGTAAGGTGTATACAAAACCAGACACGGCAGCAAAATCAGGCAAGTGACTTTGACAGCAAAATCAACCCGGCAGGGGCGCCACTCTTGGCACGATCACCAGACAAGCTGCTAGACACAACACATGTCGCCATTTCAGAAAGAAGTTTAGTGCTGGCAGCCACACATGCAATAGTTGTGGTGGCACAAGGCACAATACGAGGGAGAATCAGTGTCCGGCATGGGGAAGAAAATGCTACACATGCGGAAATCATTTCGCAAGTGTATGACATGCAGCAAATAAAATGCACTTTGTGAAACATGAATCGAGCAGTGCTTATGTGAACGAGCTTATGGTGCACCATGCATATAACGTAGAGTACAATCAGAGCCTGCACCATATCACATCGAACAGAACCAGACCTTACATATGTGCACTGATGCTGAACAATGTACTAACAATGATGGAAATTGATACAGATGTCACTGTTGTTTCTTGAAGGCAATTAAAAAAAATCAACAAGTTAATCGAAAGTTGTAGTTGAATATTGAGAGTTTGCCAAGTTTGCGGACCTATTCCGGCGAAATGATACAACCAGTGGGGCGCGTGACTGTTGATGTGTGTCACCAGGAGAAATTATACAACCAGTGGGGCGCGTGACTGTTGATGTGTGTCACCAGGAGAAATTATACAACCCGTGGGGCGCGTGACTGTTGATGTGTGTCACCAGGAGAAATGATACAACCCGTGGGGCGCGTGACTGTTGATGTGTGTCACCAGGAGAAATGATACAACCCGTGGGGTGCGTGACTGTTCATGTGTGTCACCAGGAGAAATGATACAACCAGTGGGGCGCGTGACTGTTCATGTGTGTCACCATGAGAAATGATACAACCCGTGGGGCGCGTGACTGTTCATGTGTGTCACCAGGAGAAATGATACAACCAGTGGGGCGCGTGACTGTTCATGTGTGTCACCAGGAGAAATGATACAACCAATGGGGCGCGTGACTGTTCATGTGTTCTTGTTTGCTTGGCAAAGGCTGGTTGGAACATCTGAAACTAGACATGGATAGTGTGGACTATGCCCAAATGTTTCCAGAGCTGTTCAGTGAGGGTCTGGGCACATTGAAGGGTGTTGAGGCAACACTTCACGTTGACGACAAAATGGTACCTCGTTGTTTCAAACCACGTCCTGTTCCTCTGGCATTAAGGGGTAAAGTTGAAACTGAACTCGATAGGCTACAAACTCAAGGAGTTATTAAACCAGTGGGACATTCGGACTGGGCTGCTCCAATTGTGCCAGTGTTGAAAGCGAATGGGGAGATATACATTTACGGCGATTACAAACTTAGCGTGAATGTGGCCTCAAAAGTTGACAAGTACCCAATTCCAAACATTGGTGACCTGTATTCAAAGCTATTGTGTGCTCTACTCCAAATTGGACTGGGGTCATGCATACTTGCAGATATCTCTCAGTGAGGAATCGCCGAAACTCACCACAATTACTACACTGAAAGGTTAGTTTACTTTCACGCGGCTCTGCTGTGGTGTGTCGTCAGCATCAGGAATTTTCCAACGTGCTATGGACCAATTGGTGTAGGGAATACCGATGGTGGCAGTTTATCTTGATGACGTCATAATGTTCGGCCACACTCCTGATGAAGCTCGTGCACATTTTTTTACAGTACCGAGTAGACTACAGACAGCTGGTTTGAGGCTTCCTGTGGAAAAGTGCTCTTTACTCGTGTGTTTACCTTGGTCAACGGCTAGACGCTGAAGTTTTTCACCCCACCACAGACACGCTTATCGCGCTACAGAATGCTCCAGAGCCAATGTCAGCGCCAAAACTACGAAGCTAATTGGGTATGGTGAATTACTACCACAAGTTCCTGAAGAACCTCAGCACAGTTTTGGCGCGACTCCAAAATTGTTGCAGAAAGACGCGTTTTGGTACTGGTGGTCAGAGCAAGGAAACGCGTTTGTGGAGTCGAAGATTGTTGTAATCTTCTCAAGTGTTGGTGCATTACAATCCAAAATTACCATTCTTGCTGAACTGCGATGCATCACCATATGGCATCGGACCTGTGCTCTCGGACCAGATGGCAGATGGAACAGACAAACCTGTGGCATTCGCATCTCAGACTCTAGCTCCAGCTGAGAAGAATTATGCCCAAATCGAGCTAGAAGGCCTTGCAATTGTATTCGGGGTTACACAGTTCCATAAATATGTTCATGGCAGATATCAACTATTCAAGCAGACCACAAACCATTTGTTGGTTTGCTCAAAGAGGACTATCAGTATCACCTTCGATGGAAACCTGGTACACAGAACTCAAATGCGGATGGTCTCAGCAAACTACCTCTAGCAAGAAAGACACTTCTTGTCCAAGTGTCGGGGGAAACAATCGTCTCTCTTTCTCTCTTTCGATTGTCAATGAGACGCCAATCAACACTTCTAGAAAATCAAAGTTGACAACCCGAGATCTAGTGTTATGGAAGATTGTGAATTTCGTGAAGACAGGCTGGCCACATGATATGAACAATGAATGTGTACCTTACATAAGAAGGAAGGATGAACTACCCGTAGAGCAAGGATAATAAGGAAGGATGAACTACCCGTAGAGCAAGGATAAGAAGGAAGTATGAACTACCCGTAGAGCAAGGATAAGAAGGAAGGATGAACTACCCGTAGAGCAAGGATAAGAAGGAAGTATGAACTACCCGTAGAGCAAGGATAAGAAGGAAGAATGAACTACCCGTAGAGCAAGGATAAGAAGGAATGATGAACTACCCGTAGAGCAAGGATAAGAAGGAAGGATGAACTACCCGTAGAGCAAGGATAAGAAGGAAGTATGAACTACCCGTAGAGCAAGGATAAGAAGGAAGGATGAACTACCCGCTGAGCAAGGATAAGAAGGAAGGATGAACTACCCGCTGAGCAAGGATAATAAGGAAGGATGAACTACCCGCTGAGCAAGGATAATAAGGAAGGATGAACTACCCGCTGAGCAAGGATAAGAAGGAAGGATGAACTACCCGTAGAGCAAGGATGTTTGCTGTGGGGATCTCGTTTGGTTATTCCACCACCAGGTCGAGAAACGCCACTAGACGAACTTCATGAATGCCATCCATGGCTTGTGTAAGACAGTGCATATTATCAGTTTGAACTTTTAACATCGATGGTATGAGTTGCTATCTATGGAATGAGTAATGCTTATATAGACCCTGACATTAACTGCTCATGTTATAAGTTCAAAGCTAAATAGGGAGGAATATGATGTTTCGGTTATTCAAGCACATTTCTTGATATAGTGATTTCCGTTTTGGGATTGCCCGTCTGTCGCCCACGTTGGTGTTAGCTAGCGTGTTTTATGTTACATGTAGTTATGTTATAAAACAAATATTGTTTAGTTGTAACAAACAGCTGTCATTAAGTCCTGTCGTAGAAGGCGAGGTTAAGGGGAGATATGACAGCTAGATAGGACACTTTTTTAAATGCATAATTAATATAATTTTTTGCACCCAAGCTGTAGAAAAGCTATTACTGAGTAAAAAAATAAAAACTTTTTTTCTGCCAGACCCCCGTTTCCATGGCAATAAAAATTGGCCGCCAAATAGTGGTATTTACAGTATATCTAGAAAATTGCAACACTCTGGAAGTAAAAATTATATGGTGATCTGGCTTAGCCTGTTGTGTTCTCCTCGATATTCTCCACAATCTCTATAAAAACATTAAAAAAAAATATATTTTTATTTTATTTTGAATAAAAAAAACTTATTTATTGAAAATGCTACATTTTTTATATTTTTTTTAGATAACTACAAAGATAAAACCTAAAACCAAAATGTTTTTTATACAGATTGTGCAGAATATCCAGGAGAACACAATAATCCAAACCAGATTACCATATAATTTTCACTTCCAGAGTGTTGCAAGTTTATATGGCCAAAAACGTGATTTTCTGTAAAAGGCCGTCACAGTTTAGACAGTGATAATATGAATAATAATTATTGTAAACAGGCAAAACATTCAATAAATGGTGTTTGTTTATTTTCCAGACACGAATTATGCACAATAAGTATAGTTTGAGATGAAATGCACCCACAGAATTTACACAGTTTAGCATTTTAGAAATATAAAGGTAATTTGCATCATCATTCTGATTTTCTGTAAACGCCCATTTGACATTGAACTGTCATAATGTGAATAGTACTGGTTGTTAACAGCCAAAACAATCCAATTAAAAGTGTTTATTTTCTCACAACATCATTTATGCATAACAAGCAATGTTTATGATGAAATACATACACAACATGATAATAATAACACTTTATATGCCAACAAATCTGGGACAACTGCAAATTACAGATTTTACTGAAAAGAACAGAAGCCCATATATAAATTGTACAGATTTGAAAATGTAACTTAACAAGGCAATAACTTAGACATAAAAACAGTTAAGATATCAAGGTCAGCTAGAATAATTAAAAAAATGTTGTACCACTCAACAAACATATTTACAATGTGACCGAGAACGCGATACTGTAGTGGTTTGCACATCCGCCAAGCAAGTTCAAACTCCAGACCAAGCAGGCATGGTATATTTGGTTTAAAAATCTGGCTCTCAAAACTTGGGACTGCGTATCCCTCGTGACTCGGAGATCGCAGTAATGTCGGTCCCATCTCTATTTGGGACCACTGAGGATGCGACAATGTTCTGAAAACGGCTGATTACTTGAATGAGACCTCATAATCATAAGACCATAACATGGTAACCACAATAATTGTAACATAATTGCCAAGTGTTGGAAACAACTAGAAGAGGAACAGTTTCTAGTGTCTAGAATGCCCCAGCCACATAAGACGGGCCCTCTTGCTCCTCATTGTATGCCCGCTTTCGCTTCCGCTCCTCGCCCCGCCTCTTTCGGTCTTTCTTTGCAGAGGTCGTGCTAGCCAGCTCTGCCTTGGCAACCCGCTGCCGGTCACGCTCGTCCAGAAAGGCTAGGTTAAAACACCCGAGATGTAACAGCCTTGTATAATAACAGCTAGCGCCACGTCAGCGAAGCTGGCGAAGCAGACATGTCACACTAATGTGGTTGCATATACATCAAACCATAGGACATGGACGCTTTGTTGCACCTGGCAAACAGACGCTCGCCATGTAATTGGTCAACGCTGCAACTTTTATCAAATGATTCTTTCAAAAACTCAAAGTACTGGAACGAGGTGGTTGCAAGAGCGACTGACGGTGACGCCATCTCACGGAGCCTTGTTGATCGAAGTTATCCTGTAGCTATGAAGAGCGTCGGCATGTTTTTCGTTCTCTATACCAATCACATTGTTAACAAAATAGACGTTGAACAAGTTAACATATATTGATGGCATCAATAAAGGAATATACTGATAATCTGGAGAAATTAGAATTATATGAGAATTATATGAGTATGATGGCTCATCAAATGTTCACTGCCGAACCATCGAGTCAGTGAAATTGGGGGCAGAGGTTGCAACAATTGGAAACTGCGGAAACAGGCACAATTACGTGTAGTAGCCGATTTGGTACACAGATCGCGTACACATGCTTCCAGAAAAGCATTGTTTATTTCAATGGAGATCGATACGCTGGAGATCTACAACGCATGCGCCCGAGAAGGCATTGACAAAGTAGACGAGGTAATTACCAATATAGATTCCCAAAGCATAGGGCAAACTAACGAGAAATTCGAAGGTAAACATTGAACACTCGTGCTCAAAATACAGAAGAGTCTAACGTCTCGTGCGTCGCATCACTGAGCATTCCGATGAAGATAAGCAATTTATGTAAAGGCCTGAAAAAAGTAAGCACTGTTCACAGTAGCTTTGCATAAATAATTTTATAATTTAATAAATTGTCTTGTTCTTGTTACACGCTTTACATATTTTTCGTTACAGCCGTTACCATTTTTATGTATCACTGCCAGGTTTCAAATCACATCTGTGTAACATTTATGGTTTCAACAAGTGAGAAATTCGAAGGTAAACATTATGTAAAGTCCGTGTTGGGAAATGAATAGTTTGATATGTCATATTATACAAGAAACAGAGGACATAGAGGACACATTGGCGTTCCATTTGTGAAAGGGTCTAGTTGGCTGATAGGTATACATATACCACATTGTATTAAGTAAATGCAGAGGTAGTACCATGTAAGTATTAGGTAAGCTATTACTTTTTTATTGTATAAATTATAATAAATGTACTAATGCGTTACATATGCTGTTTTATTGCATTTATATGACAAAGTAATAGGTGACAACGTCGTATGCGATATAACGTCAGTAACTGTTTGCCTTTTAGATCTATGAACTTTAACATCATATAATCATATCATCTGTCATATAAGACATTTATACATTTAATAAAATAATTGATATTTAACTGTTGAGTCTGTGTCCACTTCGTCGTGATTTTGTGGATAAGAAAAAGAGATGTGCCCTGCCCGGGACAATTCTGCTACAAATGCAACTTCAAGAATCAGTTCTCCCGGCGCTGTCTAATAACATTCGCCGTCAAAGTAACGATATGCAAGGACCATCTGTATATGTAAGTCATTAGCTTGGATATGGTGACAGTGATGACGAACATGACTGCTTCCTGTCAGTTGGCACTGACGCTGCATAATTCGGTGTCAACTGGGCCAATATATACACTAAAATGTTGCTTCCTGGTGGAAAACCCTTGAAGCTACAGATTGACCGTGATGCCACAGACAACGTTATACCAGGAAAACATGTGGACTGCGCTCATTTGGTGAACTTATATTCAATGACCAGTGTGTATATATATATATATATATATATATATATATATATATATATATATATATATAATCGATGTTGTAACACATACATGCTACTGTTTATACTATCATTATGTATAAAGATGAGTGGAGATGTATAAAGCGCGTATCCATTATACCAATCAGAGCAGAAGCAGTGGTTGTAGCAGTAGCAGTAACAGTAGCAGTGGTTGTAGCAGTGGCAGTAACAGTAACAGTAGCAGTGGCTATAACAGTGGTTGTAGCAGTAGCAGTAGCAGTAACAGTAGCTATAGTTGTGGCAGTAGCAGTAGCAGTGGTTGTAGAAGTAGCACTAGCAGCAACAATAGTTGTAGCAGTAGCAGTAGTTGTAGCAGTAACAGTAGCAGTGGTTGTAGCAGCGGCAGTAGCAGTAACAGTAACTGTAGCAGTGGTTATAACAGTAGCAGTAACAGTAGCAATAGTTGTAGCAGTAGCAGTAGCAATGGTTGTAGAAGTAGCAGTAGCAGTAGTTCTAGCTGTAGCAGTAGCAGTGGTTGTAGAATTAGCAGTAGCAGTAGTTGTAGCAGTAGCAGTAACAGCAGTTGTAGAAGCAAGCAGTAGCAGTAGTTGTAACAGTAACAGCAGTTGTAGAAGCAGCAGTAACAGTAGTTGTAGCAGTAGCAGTAGTTATAGAATTAGCTGTAGCAGTAGCAGTAGTTGTAGCAGTAGCAGTAACAGCAGTTGTAGAAGCAGCAGTAACAGTAGCAGTAGCAGTGGCTGTAGCAGTAGTAGTAGCAGTAGCGGTTGTTGTAGCTGTAGCAGTAGCAGTAGCAGTAGCAGTAGCAGTAGCAGTAGCAGTAGCAGTAGCAGTAGCAGTAGCAGTAGCAGCAGCAGCAGTAGCAGTAGCAGTGGTTCTAGCAGCAGCAGTAGTAGTAGCAGTAAAGGTAAGGGTACGTTCTTATATAGCGCGGTATCCGGTCCATAGGACTGCTCAAAGCGCTTTACACTTCACCCCCTGGCAGACCTGTTCATTCCAAGGCCATCTCAACTTCTTTGGGAAGTATTCAGCCACGCTGCAATTGCTGCGCGAAGGCTATTCGTTCACATATCCACCACTGTCTGTATTGCCAGGTACTCATTTATACAGCTGAGTGAACTGTGGCAACGTGGGGTGATCAAACTTGCCAAAGGTTCGAAGCGACCGCAGTGGGATTTGAAACCGGATTCTCTCGATTGAGAGTCCGGCCTTCTAACCGGTATGCTATCGCGCCCCAAAGCGGTAGTTGTAGCTGTAGCAGTAGCAGCAGCAGTAGCCGTAGCAGTAAGCAGCGGTAGCTTCGTTGCAACAATGATGTGTTTGAAAATATTCACAAATACGTGAACGTCTTCAATTACAGCAACTATCATCGATTGTATTATATGACCAATGAATACATATCTTAGTTTCCGTATGACGCATTCAGGGCGGTGGTTTTCACGAGGCAACAGTAGCAATATAAATTGAGTTAACACCAATGCGATTAACCTCTTCTGACATTGTCGGATGTAGTAATTTGTATAAATTCTACTAGGTTATAATATGTAATTCAGCTCAATACCTACACGAGTAAATTGAGAGCGACTATCACGGTTAATCGTGTTGAATTACAGCCACGCCCGAGGACAATGGTACAGTTCCTACACTTTATTTGCGTGTAACATATTGTTTATGGAAGTAATTTGTTTCAACGAAACGCTTACAAGTTACAAGGGACAAAACAGCTCATTATGTTTAAAACGATTTAACAAGATTTGCCATTCAAGCCATAGGTCCAGATGGCAAGTGGACAAGGAAGCCATTGGCTTATCGAGAGTCCAACAATGTTCATCTACATGTAACCCGCCCTCCTGAGATATGTGTCAACCTTGTTTTTAGACATATTCACGCTGCTAGCAGTTACACAGACAATTTGTTCCTGATATCCAAGCTACACTGATCCTTTAGTAATTTTACCTCATGTCCTCTAGTTCTACTATCTTTCTTGTGTGAGAAAAACATATTTCTATCAGTATTTTCATACCCATTCAATATCTTAAAAACGTCAATCTGATTTCCTCTTAACCTCCTTGTTTCTAGGGTTGTTAAACCACATTCTTTTTGGCTTTCTTCATAACTAAGGTCTCTCAGTTCTGGAATAATTTAAGTTGCTCGTCTTTGTATTCGTTCAAACGTATCTATATCCTTCATACGATATGGTCTCCACGCTTTTATACAGTATTCTAAATGAGGTCTATCTATTGCTTTACACATACTTTATAACTTATTATGGGGTGAGTCCACACATTTAAATGTGGGGCACCTTATCGAGTATATATTAAATAGCATGTGGTACTCCCTGCTCGGAGACGTTTAGGACTTGTCTTGCCGAAAAATGCTTGCGGTCACTGCTTTCCGTTCATGTGGTCTCTTTGGCTGCGAAGACAACACGTCAGCGAGCAACTCCGACTGCGTTTATATAACGCATTGGTACATACATTGTTACTGTACAATTTGGGTGCGTGGGACATGAGAGGTCGGACAAAGAAACACTAGATGCCTTCCATCGGAAGCAGCTCGGCTCACTCCTCGGGATTCACTGGCCACAGAGGATAAGCAACGTGAAGTTGTATTAAGGGCGTCGGTTCCGTCAAATAAGTACAGCTGTGCTGGACATGTGGTGGCGCTTCTTCGGCCACACCCTACGCTTCGCGGCAGAGCCTGAACCGGCCTCCCCGGCACCAGTGATAACGACTTGCATCAGATCGACAGGCGACTAAAGACAAAGACCGACCTGGAGCAGATCGTCATGCGGCTAAAGACAAAGACCGACCTGGAGCAGATCGACATGCGGCTAAAGACAAAGACCGACCTGGAGCAGATCGACATGCGGCTACAGACAAAGACTGACCTGGAGCAGATCGTCATGCGACTAAAGACAAAGACCGACCTGGCGCAGATCGGCATGCGGCTAAAGACAAAGACCGACCTGGAGCAGATCGGCATGCGACTAAAGAAAAATACCGACCTGGAGCAGATCGTCATGCGGCTAAAGACAAAGACCGACCTGGAGCAGATCGGCATGCGGCTAATGAAAAAGACCGACCTGGAGCAGATCGTCATGCGACTAAAGACAAAGACCGACCTGGAGCAGATCGGCATGCGGCTAAAGACAAAGACCGACCTGGAGCAGATCGGCATGCGGCTAAAGACAAAGACCGACCTGGAGCAGATCGACATTCGGCTAAAGACAAAGACCGACCTGGAGCAGATCGGCATGAGGCTAAAGACAAAGACCGACCTGGATCAGGTCGACATGCGACTAAAGACAAAAGCCGACCTGGAGCAGCTACATCGGATGGCCAAAATTAAACCCAATGGAACAACCTACACAAAACAATAATTGAAAGGAATCGGTGTAAGCGGGCGTAAGATCGAAACAATACTGAATAATAATACACCGGCGTATACTCCACGCGTCGAGTACACTTCCCGAAATGGAACATTAATTGTATCACTTGACAGTTTTGTTTACCTGAAAGTGCAATCAGCTATGCACTCACCATAACGTAGCGACTGTCTACCCAGTTGTAATTAACATTTCTGGATTGCCACATTGCGTTGTTCATACAAAGGGCAGTGAACAGAGGCAAGACCAGCAGTATATGTGGCTTGGCACTCCTCCCTGGTAGCTTGGACATTTAATAAAGAGCGCAGCCACGTATAACGAAGTAACATTAGTAGACACACAATGTGTTCTTGGCACTAAACCTGATCATATCAATAATTGTAAAAGCAACAACTTAAAAAGCCAATGATAGCCATTGCTAAATCTTAACGCAACTTTGATGTAGTACATATGTTCCATGCATACGTGTTTCTTTCACAAAGTATATGTTACACACGATTAATGTTTTGAAACTGAGTCGTTGTCGTCGGGCAAGTGTCACATACCCTTGGTATGTGACACTTGCATTTAATATACTTTTGTAAGTGTTAAATTGAATAATATATTATAACCTGCTGGAAACTGATTACATATTACTCTATCCGGCAATATCAGAATACATTGTGGTGAAACAAATTGATACTATTATTGATGCCTTAAGAAAACCAACACCATCTCGTTAAATACGTCGTACGATGAACTAGTCTTGAATTCATTATTCGTGTAACCACATCAATAGTAGTTGTCTCGCATGAAGTCGGTCACATATGTGTGATTATTTGCAAACAAATTAATTGATAAAAAATATTTTATTTGAGCACGCGTACCTGTTCACTGGTATATAATACTGCATGTTCGCCTAAAATTTGGAGAACATACACACCTAAACAAATTATATACGAATAGCAATGTCGTTCGTTTATTCGAAATATTAAGCATAGCACCACGAAACATGTTATGCTTTTCTTTAGCCGATGTTCTCGCCGTGCGGAAATATGCTCCGGCAACATTGGCGTTGTTATTCACTCCGAGTATTTCGGTCGTTGTCGACTGTGTATTAAATCAGTTCTTCATTTCCAAATGAAAATAGAAATATACAACATATGCACATTTCAAATGTCAGTGATTCAAATGGAAAGGGAGAAAGTAGAAGTGTATTACTTCCACCAATATGTCCGTGTGTCGTAATTTCTGAACCATAAATCAGCAACACAAGCGGACAGGATCAACTCGTTCGTTTCAATGCTGTGAATTGCTCGGCGTAGTTTCACTAAAACCGGTCAGGGTCGTTTGAGGTACTGCTTTTGTACTCATAACCAGCGAAAGTCCTAACCACTTCTGCCAGTTTTAGGCTGTGGGATGAAAAGCCTCTTTGTGGGGCTTGGTAGCAAGCACCTAGCTGATTAGTTAGGTGTGTTTAACAAAAACAAGCTGTTCCCCTCTCCATACTTCCGACCCCCTTTATCGGTAAAACACTTAATTAAACTGGCCCAATCACATCAACCGAACACGTGACTCTATCGGAACATATTATTGGCTATCAAATTTATCCCAACCCACCTTCCATATGTATTAGCGCAAGTGATAATTTATATGGAACGTTTGTTGTTTCAATATATTTAACCACGTACACCTTAGCTGTTCGAGTACTGTTTGCGCTAGGCGTAAATGGAAGGCGCTTTGACCAATCCCATGCACTGGATACCGCACTATATAAAATTGTACCTTTACCTTTTTTGTCCAAAATAACGGTCATTTTAATAATAAACTCTGTTATATTCCCTTTTGAACTTTGTATGCCATTCACATTAATTAAATCCCTAACCATAATATGTGTTCTCCTTTTCTACAAATAAGTATGGTAAATGAACTGTTGATACATTTACGGCATGTCCATCATGCATCGTGTGGCTAATGCAACATGCCACTTATTTAGCGTGTTCTACGGCACGTAGCAGTTGACACAGAAATATACACGGAGCACATGCTCCATCTATCTGTCGATTATCTGGAATATTTGTATTTGTGCATGAAACATAGCCATTAATTGCTAACAGCATCCTGTTGTATAAAATACAAAGTATGCATTATATTACTATATTATGGAACCATTAATGTTGGTAGTTCCCATCCAGACTACCTTAGTACTGACAGTCCATGCGATTAAGATAAACGCTTGCGCCCCTTCAAAAGAACATAACACATTTAACATTAATCGTGCATAACTGGTTAGATTAATATCGCTTGTGTTTCCTTTGCCATCAACGCATGCACCATCCACGTGCTAGAATGCACGTAGAAAATCAATTAAATGATCCCATTGGTAGGTATAAAAGGGAAGCTCTTATGGAACTGCACATGCAGCGGTCGGAGAAGAAGAACTCTTCACTTTCACTCCACACAGCAGCGTTTGCCTGTTCAGTAAGTACTGTTTGAATTTCGACTGTTCACTGATTAATGTATATGTCAGGATATGTTTAATAATTACGTAATTATCTGACATTTTGTTGTTGCTTTCCTCTTTATCCATGGTGAGGGAGGCACCGATACTGGACGTCGATTTTTGCTTCCTCTTCGTCACTAGTGCTGTTTCACTGCCGTCTCCATCAACCGTTTCCACTACCATCATCCCTCACTCTCGTTCTCCACTCCCATCATCCCTCACTCTCGTTCTCCACTGCCCTCATCCCTCACTCTCGTTCCCCACTCCCCTCATCCCTCACTCTCGTTCTCCACTCCCCCATCCCTCACTCTCGTTCTCCACTCCCCTCATCACTCACTCTCGTTCTACACTCCCCTCATCCCTCACTCTCGTTTTCCACTCCCCTCATCCCTCACTCTCGTTCTCCACTCCCCCCATCCCTCACTCTCGTTCTCCACTCCCCTCATCACTCACTCTCGTTCTACACTCCCCTCATCCCTCACTCTCGTTCTCCACTCCCCTCATCCCTCACTCTCGTTCTACACTCCCCTCCCACCCCCGCCAAAGATCTCTTCACGCAGTCTTCCCATCTCAGTATCGGTCTTCCTCTTCTCCTTCTACTCTCCACTCTTTGTATGTAATGATAGTACAGTTCTTTAATATAGCCACACGTTGTTATTACCCTCGGAACAGCCGTGGTTTGAATTTGGTGAATTGTTTGGAAAAACGTGGACTATTGATTGAATAAGTATTGCTATTACATGCATATTATACACAAACTTGAATACACACATACAAAAAACAGTTTTTGTTTAGTCCCAGACTACGACAAGATAGTCAGCGAGCAAAAATAGGGTTTGTTTCCAATTCGAGAATTAAGTTAGTATAGTGAATTGTCACAAAGAGAGAGAGTGGAATATTAATTAGAATAAATATTACTATTATACATATATTATACATATATTTGCTATATACATATATTAAAAGTTTTTGTTAACATTTATTCAGTGGCAGTATTTTTGACTCCGCCAAGAAATTCAGCGAGTGATACTAGGGTTTGCTTACAGTTAGTGAAGTAAGTCGTTAGTTTATTAGCAGGAAAAAACTCCTCAGATATTGCATATAAGTGGAATAGATAAACAAATAATAACTATAGACATATAATAAGAAACAGTTTGTAATTTAGTCCCGGAAACTTGGTTTTGCCTCTTGGTGGAGATTGACGTATTTTTTTAATCAAACTATCGTTTACATTGGTGATTATATATAAGACAAAGTGATATATTTACATACATAATGTAGCATCTGACGTAGTTGTAATAACGTTTTCGTTAAACAGTAACTAACGGCAGGAGCTGAGATTACTTTGTTATACGTAGAGTCTTCGCAAGTGTATTATTGTCATGATTAAATTAAAAACCTAAATAATCAAGCTAACCGTGTGCTTTTGAACACAGGAAATAGCCTTATGCAAGGATGACGTAGTAAGGAGAGAACATTGTCAACAACATTAATCTAACATAATCTAAATTAAAATTCTTCGATGGCGCAGTGCAAACGATAGGTAAAGGCCGCCAGGCACTAAGTGTGTGAGAGCAGTAACAACTAAGTGTGTGTGAGCAGTAACAACTAAGTGTGTGTGAGCAGTAACAACTAAGTGTGTGTGAGCAGTAACAACTAAGTGTGTGAGAGCAGTAACCTAAGATTATTCACCTGAACCTATGGTTCAGGTGAATAATCTTAGTTTGGAGTGTAGGGGATATGCGAAGATGATGGGAATAGAGGCGGAGATGGATCGGTTGAGGCAACTCCTGTTGGCATTAGTGGGAAGGGAAGAGGTGGGTTGTGCCGGTGGCTTGGGTGGGAGGACAGTGGATGACAAATTGGGGAGAGGCGAAGAGAGAGATGCTAGGGAGAGAGGGGCTGAGAGGAGATAATGTGATGGAAGGAAGGAGACAGGAGGGAAAGAGGCGGGAGGAAAGGAGTCTGGAGCGAAGTAGACGGGAGGGAAGGCAACGGGAGGGGAAGAGAAAGGAGCGAAGGCGTCTGGGGTGCAAGATAAAATTGAGACAGGAAGAAAGGAGATAAGCTGATGGGCGAGAAGGAGATGACCAACATGGTGCCAAGTGGCACTACTGCATGACAGAAGGAAACGGACGAAAGAGCTACTCGGTAGTGCTAGAGGGTGTCAAGAGGAAAGCGAGGGTGTTTGTGGGTGCACTCGATAGTTAGGACACCTGGCGATGCTCTAAGTAGGGGGACAACGTGGTAATTTGCTCCCAGGGGCAACAATAGATGATATCACAGAAAGGGTAAATAAAGTCCTGGGTCCTGGCAAGGGTGAGTATATTTTAGTGCACAAATAAACGTAGACAAATAAACGCTGAAAGGGAGGGCACGATTGTCATAGTTAAGAAATACAGGCATTTAGTCAGAACATTAAACCAGGCACGTGTTGAGCAGATAATTATGTCAGGGATTTTACCGCTAATGGGAAGCATGGATCATCGAAAGTGGCATGGGAAGCATAACAAATATGTTTGGTATGAAGCAGTTTTTAAACTAGAAGCACAGTGGGGTTACTTAGTGGTGCCTCAAAAAGGACAAGAGGCCAACAGAGCACACAAACAAGCAACACAATGTTCGGAAAACATGTCTGAACTTGGGTGTAAATGCATGTGTTTAAATGCAAGGCGTGTAATAAATGAGAAAAGGAATTAAACATCATCGTAGACGACATAGCTGCATTAGGACTGACAGGATACGTCATCTTTAGGAGAGATCGAATAGGAAAAAGGGGAAGGGGGGTTACTATTTTGTACATTAAAGAATATATTCAGGCCAGGCCATGGAATTCAACATTAACTATTAGAGTTTATATATATATATATATATATATATATATATATATATATATACTCTCCAAACAAAAACGAAGAGGATAAAACAAAAATACAAAACGCTGTAAAGAAAGAGGATAAATTATTATGTACCACTATGGGAGATTTTAACCACGGACACATCAAATGTTAATATCTAGAGAGTACAGGAGGAAAGGACCAAAATGTATTGTTTTAATACACGATAGCTTCCTTACTCAACACGTGCTAGAACAAACCAGGAAAGATATTTTATTAGATATAGTTTTGTCTTCACAAAATTAATTATTGGGCAGTGTAAAAATACATGAAACGCTGGGTAACAGTGATCATAATCAGATACATTTGACATCAAATAAATCAGAAAGAAAGCATAAAAAGAAACATGAGAGAAACTTCCACAAAGGTAAATTAAAATATATGGAAGTAGTAGACAAGTAAATCTGAATCCTCAAGAGTGGGTTCCATGTTTCAGTGGCAACTAAAAATAGATTTTGGTGAAAACCCGGTCGATATTGCATGTGTGAGAGTATAGGTAAAGAGGCGTATGATCGCTCACTGGACATCACCGCCCCGTGACGGCTGTAGTACAGGGGTCGCAGGAACGACGAACCCTGATTGGAGGACTACCACACAGGCAATATTGACTGGGTTTCCCCAAATCTAATTTTAGATTTAACACGATTGCCATCCCAAACAACAAGTTCCAGATGGCAAGTGGACAAGGAAGCCATTGGCTTATCGAGAGTCCAATTTTATCATCTATGTGTAGCCCGCCCTTATCATATATCTGTCAATTTTATTTTTAAACATATCCACACTATTAGCGTTAACACAATCATTGGCAGTTTGTTCCATTCATTTATCACCCTCTGTGAGAAAGAGTACTTTCTCATGTCCAACCTACACTGTTCCTTAAGTAATGCTGCTTTGTGTCCTCTGGTTCTACTGCCTTCTTTAAATTTGAAGAATATATTCCTATCAACATCCCCATAACCGTTCATTATTTTAAACACTTCTATTTGGTCTCCTCTTACTCGCCTGGTCTCTAGTGTTGTCAAACCACATTGCTTGTATACAATATTCCAAATGTGGTCTAACTATTGCTTTGTACATGGGTACAATTAGATGTTTCTCCTTATACGTGATAGTTCTCCTAGATATTTCCATGTCCGATGTGTATGCATTTACACTTCCCAAAATTGAATAACATTTGCCATTTTTCTGACCATTTAACTAATTTATCTAGATCATCCTGTAAATTGTGTTTATCTGTAACATTAGTAACCTTTTTGAATACTTTTGTGTCATCTGCAAGTTCAAGTACTTTGCTAGATATGTCATCTTCCAAATCATTTATATATATACTAAAAACAGTATAGGGCCTAATACTGATCCCTGTGGTACCCCACTCAAAACAGATTTCCAGTTTGAAATCTCACCATCTACTATTACTCTCTGTCTTCTGTGTGAATGCCACTTTTCTACCCAGTTGATTACGTCATTACCTATACCATGGGCTTTTAGCTTAAGTAACAATCTTTGATGTGGCACTTTATCGAAAGCTTTCTGAAAATCTAAATAGACAACATCCACTGGTGACACGTCATCTACCCACTTTGTAATTTCTTCAAAAAAACATAAGATATTAGTTAGATATGACCTTGCTTTTAGGAACCCATGTTCAGATGTATTTATTAATTTATGTTTTACAAGGAATTCCACCATGTGGTCACTAATTAATGTTTCGAGTAATTTACATATAACTGATGTTAAACTCACTGGTCTGTAATTTTTTACTTTGTTCCTCGATCCTTTCTTAAATAGGGGTGTAATGTTTGCTTCTTTCCATTCTGCAGGAACTATTCCTTCTTCTAGTGAAAAGTTAAACACTTTTGCAAGTGGTGTACTAATTTGCTCAACAATTTCCTTAAGCAGTTTTGGTGGTATCCCATCAACTCTTTATTATCTTTCATCTTCTTAATTTTTTTTCTATCACTTCAGGAGTAGTTACAAATAACTGTCCCAAATGTTCTGATTTATTGCCCTCAAATTTAGTAAATGGAACTGGAAGTGAGCTGATATCTTCTGTGGTAAAAACTGAGCTGAAATACTCATTATGCCTCTGCCATTTGAAACCCGTCTGAAATTATGTTTCCATTGTTGTTTTCGAGTGGTCCAACTTTATCTCGAACTTTCTGTTTACTCCTTACATAAGCATAGAAACTGTTGCTGTAATTTTTTATATTACCTGCTAATTGTTTTTCAAAGGTTCTTTTAGATTGTCTAATTTCAGCTAGGTTAAGTGCCTCTTTGTAGTTAGTGTAGTCTTCTACATTTCCAGTGTGTTTATATATGCTCCACAGCATCTGTTTTTGAGCAATTGTTCTAATAGCCTCTTTTGGCAGGTGTTTCTTCTTGGACCTTTTTTGTTTTCTTAATGGAACAAATTTCTCAATAATGCCCTCAATCTCACAGTTTAAACAAGTCCAGCATTCTGTTGCTGTCTTGCTCTTCAGCAAGTTATTCCAATCTATATTTGCTAGATATGTTCTCATCTCTTTATATTTACCTTTGTTGAAGTTCCTCCTCCATTGTTTTATATGCATTCCCTGTTTTTACTTTTATATTAAACTTGATTTGGTTATGGTCACTTGAACCTAAAGATTTGTATACTTTAACATTGTCAACTAATTCATTGTGAGAAGACAAAATAAAATCTAACACATTCCCACCTCTGGTTGGTTCCAAGACATGTTGAATAAGGAAACAATCCTGTGTTAGAAGTAGAAACTGATGGTCGTCACCTCCAGCGCTCTCTAATAATTCCCATTGTATATGGCCATGGTTAAAATCACCCATTATAACACATTGCCCCTTGTTCACCTCCCTTATTGCCTTATTGCCCTATGGTAGGATTACGATAAACTACTCCTATTGTTAATGTTGAGTTCCTGGTAACTATGTTACACCAAATTGCTTCCGCACTATCTGCTTCACTTTTCAGTGTTATTTCATATGCTTAGATAGATTCTTTAATATATAAAATTACTCCACATCCCCTTCTTTCTCGTCTATCCTTCCTAAACATTACATAGCCTGTCAGTGCTAAATCAGATACCACTATATCTTTATTTGCCCATTATTGTGTGATGCCTATTACATGAGGATCAATATCTGCTACCATAATGTTTAACTCACTTTTTTATTTACTATGCTCCTGGAATTTAAGCATACACATTTAAGTTCATTGTCTGAAATTATTCGTGAACATTTCTTTGGATGTGTATTTGTAGTAGTGCTCCTTTGAGTTTTCTCTGTCAGTTCCCCTTGCGCATATAGTTTAAATAATTTATGGTACCTGTGCCCTCGTCGACAACTCTGACAAACTCACACCCAAGAACTGCAGCACCCTTCCCTGTCAGATGAAGTCCATCTCTCGTGAAAAGTCATCTCTTCCCACAAATTTTCACCACATGTCAACGAAGCCTACTCCCTCCTCCATACACACCTTCTGTACTTGTGTGTTGATCGCCATCCTCCTACAATTCCTATATTCCTCACCCCTGCCTCCCATTATTTGTAATATCCCTATACAATCTGTCCAACTAGTGCCTCTTTAAGTGTCTTGATCAACCTCCTGTACTTACCAACGATGGCTGACTTTCCCCCTTCTCTGCATTGTTCGTTCCCACACGCACGAGAACAGCACCTCCCGTGCCACCACACATGCCTTCGCTGCTATATCCTCTAGTTTTGCCCCTGGTAGGCATACTGTTATATCATCTCCTCTGTTTACAATTTTATCCACTTTCCTAATGATGGAATCCCCATAAATACCCGGGCTCTCCTCGCCTTCCCCTGTGATACTACATCAGCAAAGCTCCTTTCCTGTCGCACACTATGCCCCTCTTCTATCATCAACCTTTACTATCTTACCACCTGGCAATCCCTCTCCACTCACCCGCTTATCTTTCTTTTGCCGCATACTCTGCCTCCTGTCATCTTTCTTCTTCTTACCAGCTTTCTCCCTCACATTGCCACTGTTCTACTTGTTCTCACTACCTCTGCTCTCCTCGTTCTCACCGCCTCTGCTCTCCTCGGTGTCACCACCTCTGCTCTCATCATTCTCACCACCTCTGCTCTCTTCTTTTTCACCCTGCCCGGTCATCATCAAAATCATATGTCTTAACTCATTTACCTGCTCCTGCAGACATTTCACTGTCATACACCCCCTACATATGTCACTGTCATACACCCCTACACACGAAATGGAAATCATCTGCTTGCACCTCTGCCCACGAATTTGTACACCCGGACTTTGCAAAGTCTATCCAGCTGTCTCAGCTAGAGCACGTCAAGTTGCGTTTCGCCTTTACTTGGCGTTTGCACGGCGTCATGTTAAAAATTCAATTTATATTTGTTTATAATCTGTTTATAATCAATTTATACTAGGTAGTCTTCATAAAGACTGTTTTTTGTTGTTGTAATACACACTTTATGCTATTTTACTTATGTCTTAATTAAATTTACAACTACTGCCTTGCAACTTACTTTCTATGTAACAGCTGACGATAACAAAACGTAATATCGCTCGCGCTAACGAAATTTCAGTGGCCTTCTTTAAATTACACTGAATTACTACCTACGCCGCTACGGCTAACTTTTAATAATAAATGTTGCTAAATCAAAATACTCAGGTTCTCAATCTTTAATATGTACTAAATTATTTACAATAATATTATGTCTCGTATTATGTACCCAATCAACTGACCTCAGCAAACCTTAATTATCGCTCGCGCTACCGAGTATTCGGAGATCTACGTTATAGACTACCCTAAATTACTCCTATAGCTAAATTTTAACAGCAACTATTGCCTAAACAAGGATTCTTGTAAGTTTATGTTTAATATACACTTAATAATAATACTTATCCGATCAATATTCTAAGCTTTAGACAAATATCTAATCCACCAAATTAAATTCCGTGTTCTCCTCAAGATTTCCCAAAATGCATCTTTTAGTAGCCACTGAAACATTTAACCCACTCTTGAGGATTCAGATTTACTTGTCTACTATTTGTGGAGGGTATATTTGTGGAGGGTATATAGGCGTACCATGAAATGTTGAAGCGTACACAAATTACAAAGTGACACTTAATGCACCTACAACTGAAATTATAAAATCGAAAAGACGCTATGAGGAAAAGTTAACATGTAACATAACAAATTACAGCAAGAGTTGTCAGGAAAAACAAAACGTACGAGACAATATTGGACCACTAGAAGACAGTGCTAGAAATATAATAATTTTATCACAATGTTTTTTGATGGCGGAAGAGCTAAATTGTTAATTCAGTTCAGTGTTCACCAGAGAGGATATTGGTTCCAGATGCTAAATTTCAGGAGGCTAAATATTAACTTAACTGTAACTCCAGAAATGGTAGGTAATAAAATAAAAGCAATAACTACCAGTTTTATCCCTTCCCAGTGTATTATATGGTACTGGTATGTGTGGTTGTGTGGTTTGTGAGTGCGGACGTATTGGTAGTGGATTGTGTCTTTATAGGTAATTAAAACGTTTTGATATGTTGACAAGACCTCATGAATATTAACTGATATGTTCAGCAACTTGATATTTCAGTTTTTGTTTGTTAACTGGATATACCGCTACACTTCCGTTTTACAATTGATACAATAAGGTCTTCTTAATATTCGTGAAGGTTTCCATGCTTTAAACTTTGCATAATTAACAAATGGAATTAAAAATTATCTTTATTGTTTGTTAAACACAGTATTGGAATCTACAAACACATATCACCATGTCACGACACACGTGGATGTTCGTAGCGCCAATATTAATTGGTAAGTATATGCTTTTTATGTATCCTTTTATTTTCACGTTATTGCAATTAATAGAAAATGTTAGTTGCGAAATAAAAACGTTATATTATATACGTGCGCGTATTGCACGCCCGCACACACACACGCACGCACGCACGTGTGTACACAGACACACAAACGCACCCACGCACACACACATGCAAAAACAGACATGCACACGAACACTTCTAGTAATTAAAAACATCAATGGAACGCCATTAATATGTTTTCCTTACTGTTATCCACTTTACTACATCTATTCGCGTAATGATATCAATAAAGTATGGATTATTTGTACACTCTCGAGGTATTTAGATTATTTAAATTATTTCCATTTCTCTGTTCAACTGTTTTCATGTTTTTCGTTTAGTTCACGCAAACGGCGAATGTGAGAGCTATGCTAGTCTAACAACTATACATTTAATGTGTCTAGCGTTTAGCTGCTACGATGCAATACGTTTAGAATGTAGTTCACACAAATGTTAGGATTTTCGCAGCTGTAATAATATACCAAGTACTTTCTGCTGTAATAATATACCAAGTACTTTCTGCTGTTGCTTACAACCGTGCAGTTAAGTTCATTTCTAAATAGGTTACTGTTTTTCAGTTGCGTTGGCCGTGTCACGCGTATCCAGCCAGCAAGGCAATGGTAGGTAGTTGAATCATTTAAGTCATTTTCGCCATTACTAAAGTAAACATGTGGTTAATTGTTATTATTTTGTACTACAACAATATTATTTTTATTTGCAGTTTTACGTAGCATGTGTGAACATGTTGGCATTCACATCACTGGACATATTATACTAGATAACGCCGTGATGTTCCGGGTAACGCTGCGACGTCTTGTATGAATCTAGGACTCTTGCATGAATCTAAAAGACGCAACATGTCATTACTTCTGTTAAAATGATATAGAAATACCCTCACCTTTCTTTGTTTGCTATTTTTATAACCAAACGTTGCACTGTGTTCGTTTAGAATCCGAGTGGTCTAGTTGTTCGGAGTCGTGTGACAAAGGGATCATGTCACGCGAGATGTGCACCGACAGGATGTGCTCTAGGGTGACCGAAAATTGTTACCTAAAACCCTGCGCCCGTGAGTAGTAATGCGGCCTTGTGGCGATGGTTAATAACAAGATACATTCTCTTAACCCGTGTGGTACAAATAGTACTAATTACAGTTGCATTGATATACCATTGGGTCAATTACATGACATATAAAAGGACTAAGACTCACTAATGTGAATAAGGCCATTTTATTGTCTACACAATACACCATGGGTACAGTGCAAACCCACTGCACACAGTGTCCGCCTATATACTGACATGTTTCGACAAAACCAATGTTTACTTTCTTCCCGGTAATCTATTTTGCACAAAGGTACAATATGATCATAAATATCGATTTCATAGTTATAATAACATGAAGATCAATAGTTGCACAATTGCAAAACATATAAAACCGTTAGCTATAAAATTGATCGGTCCTGTTTTGGTTGCATTTTCAGTTGCATCAATGTTCATTCCTGATTGGTCAGAATGGTCTGAGTGCAGTCAGTCGTGTGGAGGCGGCACCCAGGAACGAACCACCCTTTCTGGTGCCAGCGAGTCACGCGCTTGCAACGTCTATTCATGCAGTTTAGGTGTCGTATAACATACTCGTGATTTGTTTTGAATTATAACCTACCAAACCAATTTCGTTGATGACATTGCATGGTATGTTGATAACAATATGACACAGCAAGGTTGAGATAATTACAACCAAGATTATACATCGGTATTAAAGACGATTACATCAGTTTATTTCAAAACGTGGACAACAATTATTGCAAAATTGGTAGAAAATGTGGGACACTTTCAATGAAGTATATACGGCTCCAAAAAAAAAAATACCGTATAAAACCAGTATGTATATACTTGTTCTACATACAATACAACACGAACGCTAACTTGTTTTTTTTCATCTAAGCACATTGTATGAATTGTATGTGTATGTAGTTAACAAGTATAACGTTCCAAACATTTGATTATAATTATAGTGATTCATGTTGAATACGCCGGTACGTAACCACAACGTCCTAGGACAATGTAGCGTTGAAATAATTAGCATGAATTATATTAATACATATTCTCATTTCCCAAACTTCAGCATCGAATGACTGCCCAGCTGACGTGGTGCTGGTCATCGATAAATCAGGTAGCATGGCCGTCCATTTTGACAAAGTCCTCGACTTTGCCAGGAACATTGTCAGCGGTTTTCAACATGTGTCAGACGATCAGACAAGGGTCGGTATCATTGTCTTCAGCGGGAGTGCATCTACAGAGGTTTGTGAGAATAACTGTAACGTTTTTACGTAACTACCAAAGTAAATATAATAACATATCATGTTTAAGTTGTTGACTATACCTTATTTTTCTGACGCCGTCTCATACTCTCCTAGTTAGTTCCAATGTATGAATATTAGCAACATATCGTTTATTGCGTCTTTTGTTAGACATGTTTGTACAGTATACATATAAGACTTATAATGAACACATAAATTATATGTTTACCGACAGGTGGAAATAGCTAACGATAACAGCCAGGCTGAGTTACAAGCGGATATCGATCAACTGGCGCTGCCGACCCCTACTGGTGGAACAAATTTAGTTGGGGCCATTACAGCAATGCACAACATGTTCCGTGCAGACCCGCGCTTCATAAACAAGGCTGCTGACTCCAAAGTCCGATTCGTTGGAATTATAATTACAGACGGAGACATCACAGAAGGGCCAGGTTTAGCTACTCTAAAAGCTGTTACAAAGGCGGCTCACGATGATGGCATTTACACCATAAGCATCGGTACGAATATGTTAACATTACTGCATTTTGCATTTTTTTTAAATATAGCGTATATCACTAAATTACTGGTTTTTACATGACGATTACATAATACTTTGCAGATGCACAATTTCACAATATGCTATTAAAACTTGTATTTTCATTTTAATCGAATTTTAACTAATTTGATTGCAAATGTGTTTATGGTTTAGAGAACAACAGCTTATCACAGTACAGCATACGTTAAAAACCTTAGTCAACCTGTATAATTTACGAGGAGATGAAGCAATTATTACGAAGGTATACCAAATATATTAGAATAGTCTACATTGTAATGTGACGTACTAAGCGTGACAATTTGTAAATAACATATAATGTAAAAATACAATTTGAATCTCAATTAAGATATGACGAAGTACGAACTTTCTAGTTTCTATCAATTAGGTGGAGTTCCTTTATTACTACGACAGCATGTTCTCCATGTCCAATATGATTGATATGTTGAAGTGTACGACGTTTGGATGTCACTGTTAATATACATTGGGCAATTACAATGATAACACACACACGCACACGCACACGCACACGCACACGCACACGCAAACGCACACAAACACAAACACAAACACAAACACAAACACACACACACACACACACACACACACAAGCGCACGCGCACGCGCACGCGCACGCGCACGCGCACGCACACGCACACGCACACGCACACGCACACATATTACAATTAATCACGTAACAGTTACGGTTCTGGTTGTGAAGTCGAGTATGGGGGTTCATATCTTATTATATATTCAGGAGCTGGCAACGTAAAGAAAGCCGAGATCGAAGCCATGGCATCTAGCACAAAAGACGTCTTCATACAGCCATCAGTGCACGAACTTGGTGGACTTGTTGACGATATTATTCTGCACACATGCCATGGTAAATACCATGTTGCATTTACAAAGGGCATGTCTTAATCATATACGTTTTATAATGTAATCACATAATATCAGTGCACTACAGAAGAGGCGTCGAATTAGAACAGACACTTTTCCTGACATGATGAATCCAATAATTTGAAATATGCTAAATCAATTAGTTATATGATGCTAGCATAACCTTATATATATATATA
>SDWI01001137.1:62083-90618 GCA_009193005.1 Lamellibrachia luymesi
CACACACACACGCACACACACACACACACACACACACACACACACACACACACACACACACACACACACACACACACACACACACACACACACGCATGCACGCACGCACACACACGTGTAAAATAAATTGTTTTAGTACAACATTAATGCATTCAATAACCTTTCAAACATATTGCGATCAAACTATCACTCAACACAGCTCTTACTGAATGTATTGAACAGGCACAAACTGTCTCACCTATTTATACCTAACTGCGAGACAAATGACAAACTACGACAGTTTGGTAAAGGTATATATGTATGTATGTATATATGACGCAAGAGTTTACTTTTATTATTATTATTATTATTATTATTATTATTATTATTATTATTATTATACATGTGTTACGCGCCAAAATCAATTGAAAAGTTAAAATAAAAATGAGTTTACACATAAGTAAAATCAATAGCGTTGCCGTAGTCCAAGTGCGACATGACTAAGACAAGAAGGTGGTTTTACAAGCAGTGGTGGACAGGCATTTCCTGATCCTTGCGATGCTGCGAATGCGACGGTATGCCACCTGGCAAACACGACGTATCTGCACTGTCACTGGCATTGTGTCGGCAAATACAACAACACCGATGTCACGAATACACGGTTTCGGCGTGATGGAGCAGTCACATACATTAATGACTAAGTCAACGGCAGGATGAACACATTTGCGATTATGCACAGCGGAAATGACGACGGATTCCGTTTTACCCTCGCTAAGAAGAAGTGTGTGTGACACCAGCCACGACTTCACATCGGCGGTACATCGCGATGTGCGGTCAGTGACAGTTGTTTCATGCGATGACTAATCACGCGGAATGTCAACATACAGGTGGGTATCTGGTATCATAAATGGTAACTGAGTTTGTGAAGTTCGAAGACATGGTTGAGCCCAAGGCAGTAGATAAAAACAAGGGTCCCAGCACGCAACCCTGCTGTACACCAAAGTATAAGTTAACATATCTTGAAGTGACGTCATCGACTGTCACAGCCTGCGTTCGCTGTGAAAGACACGACCCGTTTACAGCGGTGTGCGATGTCACGTCTGTCACTTTCGTGCAGTTTGTCGAGAAGCAGACGGTGATCGACAACATCGAAGGCGGCACTAAGATCGAGCAACACCAATATTACGGTCTTCCGATTATCCAGCAAATGAAGCCTGTCATCCCGTATACGAACAAGGGTAGTTTCACGACTGTCAGCAGGACGATACGCACGGAAGACTTCGAACATATCGTTCGCGTCCATTTACTGCCGGATTTGCGATGCGACTTTCTTCTCGAGAAGTTTTGATAAGAAACGCAAGTTGGATATCGGCCGGTAGTTGGACAGTGTTTAAGGATCGACACCAATCTTCTTTAATAACGGTGTCACGACGGCAATCTTCAAAACAGCTGTTAATGACTCGATCAACAGGTTCACAATTCGTGTTAACAAAGGTGCCACCGTAACAACGTTCGATTTAATTATGCATGGTTGCAGAAATGATGTCGATGTCTGATGAAAATAAAAAAAAAACGATCCGACAGTTTATACAGCTACCAGTGTAGTAATACTGAATCGTAATACTTGGAACAAGATTTCCTCATTTTGATAATTGCATTAATTTCCTAAAATATAAATACCAAGCCTAATGGTTTGTGCATTATGTAGACCATACTATGTAATCCTTGACATGATATTCCTAATGTTAGCTCTGGCACGATACCAACTGGAGGGTGTAACTATCGAAACGGAGCAAGTTTTTTGTTAATGAATATCGATAGATATTTTCGATACGTTTGCATGTGCGTGCCATCTGTCGACCGAATATCTAAACACTGCATCATAATACCTCCCTCTACCGGACAATATGGTACTACTGCCTGTTTTACGGCAATACTAGTCGTACGCCTGTACAAGCTTATGTGGCTTAGATTATAAATGTCCAATTATTGTCGTTTCACAACACCAGTACATGTTTCATTGTGTTTACTAATAGCATGTATTTATGAACCGTGTTTATCTGTCTGCTTTGTTAGTGCTTGATTAACCCACCCTTACAAACACTTTCGTGCATATCGTCTCTCCTAGAGTAGGTACGTCATTCACGTTGTTGTCAATATCCTGTATTGTCAATCTCTCTTACCACAGAGTCGGAAATGCGTATATATGAAGTTTTTTTAATGTTGCATAATCATGATGAACAATGCTTCCTCACCAGAGTGGAATCTGATGTTGTAAGACCATAAAACCAGTTTTATTAAATAAGTTATAGATCCCGAAACTGTAAAATTTGTATTTATGTGTCGACGTCGTGGTCGTGAAACAGCCATAGTACTCAAGTTTGGCTTGATTTAGATCGCAATGCCTGGGTTGGCACATGCATATCACATATCGCCAATATGTTGGTTTGAGTATTTAAATTTGATTGCGAAACGAAATTTAGGGGTTATTCAACACTTAGGCCACGCTGTCTACTGAAATTTGACAACCCCAACTCCGCGTATTGCACAGCAACGATGGACGAGATACTCACGGCAAACTGCCTGTTTCTTTCCCTGTAGACATGTAGGAGAAACCAAGACTATGTGTTCTAAATTATTTGTTTTTCTGTTATTGAATGCCATTGCCTGCTGTCGTTTGTGCGAACATAGATGTTTGTTTGTATTTGTCAGGATTGTGTATGTTTCCGGATTATCCGTTTCTTCGCCAGATCTAAGGATTGATTGAGCTGGAACATTTGTTTGTATGAAAGGACATTATGAGGAGATTCCGTGATAAAGCGGTGGTTTCCCCAATGACAGTTACATATGTATATTTAACTTGTCTAGAAATATATTGCTCCTCTACGTTCCAGAAGTAATGCATATACATGCCAGCAGTTATATGTACCTTTCCGATAATATAAAAATATAGGTTCCCCTAGCAATGCATCCATGGTCATTTGAAACACTTTGGCTAGTCAACAGTATTCCCATATCCCTTTTTAGCAACCACTGTGTCTATACGTGTAATGCCCAAGGCCGATTTTTTTAACCGGCTTTATGATGGTAATAAACAATATCGAAAACTGTGTAACTGCTATTTATTTGTTTGTTTACGTTGTGATCGTATAACGGGTCAAATGGCGATGATATTCAAATGTGATTGTAATTCCTGGGATCGTATGCATATAACAGGTATAACGGATATTCAAGTTTGATTGTGAAATTAAATTTAGGATGTATTCAACAAATAGACCACGATGTTTTCTGGGACTTGTAACCCCCTCCCTCTCCTCCTCCCTCACCCCCTCCCGCTACCCCTCCCTCTCCCCCTCCCTCTCCCCCTCCCGCCAACCCCTCCACTCCCCTCCATTGCACAACGACGGTGGTCGAGACACCCGCAGCATATTTCCTGCTTCCTCCCACACAAGACAAGATCCAAGACCAAAATTCAAGTGCAGATATGCAACAACGATCTTTCTGACACCATTCCCGTATCAAATAATTCCATACACTCCGTGACTCAAGATCTACCGCGCGGAGGTTATCATATCACTCCTGTAGGGAGGAGAGTCCTGTATCAAAGACACACTACACACCTCGACTAACATCAATTGGCAGGACTATGCCATCAACAATGCTGTCCTTCAACGATATAACATCTCCAATTATTGAGTCGATCATACGACAGCACCAGCTTCGCTGGGGAGATCAGTGGCCCGCATGTTAGATGACCGCACCCGCATGCAAGGCAGTCGTCTTTGTGGAACTGATAAGAGTGAGAGGTGCACCTCGTAAGCGGTGTAAAAGAAACTCTGAGGCGGTCACTGGTTACAGCGGACATTTACCCTCATGTGTCGAGCAGGTGGGCTTCCACTCGCAAAGCATCATGTTAGAATACACCAAATAAGAATACAACAAATACCCGTTCAAAACACACAATCGTCAGTGATGACATTACCTTTTATAACATTCACTAGCACCACATTTCAATATCAACTTCCTGTTATGAATCGGTTGAAGTTCCTTCTACGGCCGCTAGCATCACTTGCGGAGGATCAAGCTAACAGCATTGCTTCAGTATTTGGCGACGTCCCGTGACATATTTCAACGAGTTCTGTAACTTGTTCTCCGCTGGTTTAGAAATTAGTTTTATTGAATGTTGATTCGTGAGTACAATTCGTGAAATGACACAGAGAGAAGAATATAATAAGTGTCCATGTTGCTTTTGAAGAGGCTCTGATTGGTTATATGGCAATAATACTTTAGACTACATGCCTAAAACAAAAACGTTATGGTATTTAATGATGGTTGCAACACATGCTTATTAGGGATACATTTTCAACGGTTAGTAGAGGAAAGCAGTGTTATTTGAGCCATTTTTCATTATTTTTAATGTCTATGGCGCAATCATAGTCATAAGTCAAAACATTCTATACTTACACAAACTTTGATTATTAGTAGATAATTTTATTCCAAGATATATATATATATATACATAATTTATATATATATATATATATATATATATATATATATATATATATATATATATATATATATATATATATATATATNTATATATATATATATATATACATATACATAGGGTTGGTAAGCTAGCTCAACTAACACTTTGTGTGGGGCAAGTTGAGCCACAGTGTAGAGTATGCTGTGTAAATTCTTTGTTTGTATAACTTACGTAGGCCTTTATAAAAAAATCATAACAACTCAGCCAACACATCTACCCAATGGGAATAACACGTCTCTGACAAGTATACGCGCTTAATTAATAAGTCGACACACTTAATTAAATAGACTCATAGGCCAATCGCAACCTGTGTAACTACCTGCTAATATGTTGCCTTGTAGCTATCCAATGTCCCAATTTTCTCGGCAAATTTAATTCGTTGATGCATTTTGGGGTAAATAACACGCTTCTTCGTTCTTTAAAGACTGCTCAACTAACCCTCCCTTGGGCCTTGGGTGGCTCAAGTAGCCCCGTTTCGACAATTGTGCTTATTTAATTAATTTCTCATTAATGCGCGAAATGATGGAAACTATCTTCTTCTCTGTGCGTAGTTAAACCATTAAACCATTTGTAAGTTGCACAAACAATAAAGTCTGGTCACGTGCGTTGATAGTTTACACACCAACAAACATAGTATTCACAATTACCAAAAGTTTCGAAAAACATAATAGAACATACTTTTAGCTCACATGTTTCGCCCGTTGTGACAAATGTATCCTACTATATATCAATAGTGTTCTAATATCATTCAATCACTGGGTGGTATCATTCAATCACTGGGTGGTACCATGAAACTGTCGCTGCTGTAGTTTCCCAGGAAGCATGGGCAGCGCAACTAACCCAGTGGCTCAACTAACACTGCCTTCCCCTACATTGCTAAAGGATGTGCCTACTGATGGCAGACAAACTGAGACATCTCAACAAGTGTAGAACAGGTATTTACACTGGTGAACGGTTAAGTAGAACGTTGCAATTTACTTCCCTTGTACAAAACTTGCCTTCAAAAGACTGCATTCGGCGATTCCAACGTATATCACCGCTTCCAAACTGTAAATAATTTACACACGTCTAAAATAAAAACAGGTAAGAACACAAACGGTTACAAAGACACCCATGTTTCTAAAATAACCTGTATATATGAACATTCACGATCGTTCTGTTAGTGATGTTTTTTTATTCCATTTGGCATTTTACTTGTATACATTTGTTGTAACGTTGAACTAAGCTGGTACACAGGACCTGGTTACATTCCCGCCATTCGCGTGGTGTACTGGTTATACTTTACGTTATGTCTATGACGTAACAGTATACTATTATTATTATTATTATTATTAGATCATAGGTGGATTAAGTGGTAACGACGTGCGTATCACAAAGGCATAGCAAACCGGCATTAATTATTCCCTGAAGTGCGTAAATATGGGCTTAAGTAACTAAAACCCGCAACAGAGCGTTTAAACTCGATTTTTTTTTATTAAGAAGAGGTTTATACACGGCTGGAACACTTAACTTAAATTTACTAATATATTCGATACTGATGCGGTGGCGAGCAATCGAGACAGGCGCGCGTACAGCACGTACAGCTGGCATGTATGCATTTGTACAGAACGGCACGTTTTAGAAATGTAACACCATTGCGGTTTACTTAGTAGTAAATGGTTCTGCAGCCGTCCACTGTCTCGGGAGATCATGAAAATGCAAGAATGCACGCCTGAATCTACACAATCACGCACAGTAAACCTGGGACATACACGGTGTTCTCAGGTATCAACTGGCAGTATCATGGCAGTTCGCACTGACACTTTATGATGAAACTTAACATTTCCGACCGTTATTCCTGTCATACGATCACAACATGAAAAGATAAACACTTATTAAAACGTCTCGACATCTCGTATTTGCCTTCATAAACCCAGTTACATGGCTTTTAATCAACGACATGCGATCAGTTGGGGATTGCAGTATACTATAACATGACGTAGAGCATGTTACGTAACGATGTAATATGGTTAATGTAGTAAACAGCGTCAGAAACACAGACATGCGCGCACAATTATCAACACGTACGTGTTCACATAAGCACGTCCCCTTATGCAATTAAAACGACGTGCACGCGGGCACGCACGAATCTACAAACGCTCGCGGACTTCTTCTTCGTTATATGAATAATCCCACTCTAGAGCATGTACATACACACGTGAACAACGTCACCCACGTGAACAACGTCATCCACGTGAACAACGTCATCCACGTGAACAACGTCACCCACGTGAACAACGTCATCCACGCTCCAACAACCACGGAAAGTAGCCTGATGCCTCTCTCCATTGCAACTGGTTCTTACATAATTTATTCTTAAGTGTTTACCTATTTGGGTGTATCCAGGTGCGACCCCGTTCCACCGCTTGCTAAATTCCGGTAAAATAACCAGGGTAGCCAACAATTCCTCCAATAGATATACTACAGTCTTGGTTTGTAACACGAGGGTTTCAGTATAATACACCTGATGCTGCATTGACATCACATTATGTGCTTAGATGACGGCATCTGGGTCATTAGACGGTACTCAGTATGCCGTTCAGTTTTTAAATATCCAAAATACATAATTAAATGCATAGTTCAATCACGTATCGTTGTCCAGGTTTCCGCAAGAGAACAGGCAACACATACATAGCTTGTTTTCACGCTGGCATACTTGGTTGCGTTTGCTGCATTGGCGATGGCTGTGGGGGTGGCGGTGGCTGTGACGGTGGCGGTGGCGATGGCGGTGACGGTGGCTGTGACGGTGACAGTGGCGATGGCTGTGGCGGTGGCTGTGGCGGTGGCTGTGGCGATGGCTGTGACGGTGGCGGTGGCGGTGGCTGTGACGGTGGCGGTGGCGGTGGTGGTGGCGTTGACAGTGACAGTGGCAGTGCAGTAGGAGTAGTATTTTTATTTGAATAATTGTATTACAGCACATATTGTAAATGCAAAACCAAGCCGACGCGGAAAATAAATAATTCAAATAGGTTACTAAAGCGAAGCATTTTGGAATTGCAGTGCTCACTTCCAGCCCATTGCCAGTCTGTCTTCATTTGTCATCGTAATTTTTCAACGCGCGTGCTTTCTATCAGGCTCATCGCGAACTCCTGCGTGTCTGTGGAGTCGACGGTTACTAGGTGGCCGCCATCGGCCGCCTGACACCCGCCTTCGCATTGTCGTACGTTTTTAGTTCGCTGTAGCGGTCAAGGGATAACGATCAGATCACGTATGTCAGTTATTATTGATTCCTGAAATGGAATGGTATGCAACGCAACGATAAATGATATAATATGATGATAATGTTATTACACAAGCGTTCAACCCGTGCCGTGCAATACTGGGCCCGTATTCTCGAACGACTTACGAAATGGTAACTGTAGTTTTTCGGAAACGAAATTTTCGTAAATGCCATTCACGAAACATTTAAGATACAAATTTCATAAATATGACGTACATTTTTTTGTAAAGTTACGACAACGCAAGAGGTCGCGTAACTGTTTCGTAAGTTCTGTGCCCGTAGTCAGACGGCGATTTCGCCGCAACCGAGTGTTACGACGTCGTGAACATGTATTTGTGGGTCTCGACGACATCCAGGTATGTATCAGTTAAACATTTGGTCAAGTTTTACCATACGTTTTTTGAAAGCGGCACCTAGGACCAAGCCTTACCAATGCATAGCCACAGCGTCGCAACAAATAAAGAAAAATATAAACAAACGGGACCGATTATTAATTGACTGCGTTGATTTATAAATTGAATGCGTGTTATAATACTATTAGTTTAAATAAGCTCGAACCTCGATTTCTATTACACAATTCCACTATGTTGAGGAGGTGTGGCAAGGGTTTCAACTTCCTATCTCCCACCTGCTTTGGGGGACCAACCTCCCACCAATTGCGAGAATCCGCCTCCCATCAATCGTACCTCCCACCTATAATTGCCCATGCCATGGCATTGTTATGACTTTTGTGTGTTCGAATGACTAATGTCCATGGCACTGTTATGACTGTTGTGTGTTCGAATGACTAATGTATGTAAACAAAAACACCAAACTTGACATACACAAATATATTGTTTTATTTAATAATAATGCCTTGCTGGTTTATTTTATTTAGCAGTTGTTTTTAAAGCTATTACCTCGAAAGAAAATCATTAACTGTAGGAAGACTCAAAATTATGTTGAGCTTATCAAGGACCATCATATTTTTACCCCCCTAATATAGCGTGGCTATTAATTTACGGTTTCACACAGAAAGACACATAGAAACAATCGAAGCTACAAACATATGATTTAGACACATTATATATTGAGAGTTTGGAGCATTTTATAGTCATGACGTCAATTACATAACATAAAATTATGTTGTATTATACACAAGTATATACTATTATCTCACCAGGTCATTGCAATATGATGTGCATAATGTAAATTACATTCGTACTCTACAATGTGCATCCGTTTCAAAAAGTGAAAGTGGCCAGTTCGTAGAATGGCTGGTACAGTGTTTTATTTATATTTACATTGATAAACAATAGCTGTGAAAAGGTAGCCATATTCATAACATGCCGTACGCCTAAGTAGACAACGCAGCTCATGACCAGAACATGTAATGTAATGTAATGTAACATGCTGTACGCCTAAGTAGACCACGCAGCTCATGAGCAGAACACGTAATGTAATGTAATGTAACATGCTGTACGCCTAAGTAGACCACGCAGCTCATGAGCAGAACACGTAATGTAATGTAATGTAACATGTTGTACGCCTAAGTAGACCACGCAGCTCATGAGCAGAACACGTAATTCTGAATCTAGAAATCAGAGATGCTAACACGCTAAGTCATCCTATAAATAACCCGATGTTGGTTACTTGTAACTGATGTATGTTGTTAGTAATTACGTGTTTTTTGTAAAACGTTGAGCGTAATAATAATATTATCCCAGAAGCTCGCTACGGTTACCATGGCAACATCCCGTTGTAGAGGTTATGTCGTCTTGATATGTGAGACTGTGTATAGAAACTGGGACGGACGTATTGAACCCAGTCGAATTTTCATACAGTTCTTTTGTAGCCGATTCAATGGTCGACGCCCGTAATAAACTGACTTCCTGTGTAGACATACACACTTACTAAACGTGTCTAACTCCTCCATTCCGCATCGTTCTCTGACTGGCATGGCAATTGTCAATCCACAGTTATGCGATTAAACTTGTTATTTAAATAGTATAGTACTCTAAAGTAGCACTCGGCACTTTAGCACGGGGTATAACGTTGCTGCGGTGCGTGGTGGCACAGATGTTCAGTGACGCGTGGCGACACTATTGGTCAGCGACGCTTGGTGACACTACAGTACGACAACGTGAGGTGACTCAAACCAGTTTGATTCACTGGTGTTGGTTCTGGCACAGTTCCAACTAGAGGATGTAACTATTGAAACGGAACCAGTTTTATGTGAATGAATATCGATACATATGTTCTATAGGTTTGTATGTGCGCGCCGTCTATCGACCAAACATTAAAACAATGACCGAGGGTAACGTCTTGCTAAGATATGTAAGTTGAAAATAAATATAGCGAACAGCTGCAATCTTCCGTTTCTCTTCAACTTAAAAACGACATAAAACATTAGTCATAATTCGTCATATTGTAATGTCCTTTAATCCATTATATATTGCGTGAGGATTAACATTCTTACAATGATGGCTATCTTTATTTATTTATTTATTAGTTTATGACATTTTTATATCCACATTTCAGTTTAACTCCAAATTTAGCTGGATAACCATTTACAGCAACACTGTTTGCATGACTCGTCGTCGTCGTCGTCGTCGTCGTCGTCGTCGTCGTCGTCGTCGTCGTCGTCGTCGTCGTCGTCGTCGTCGTCGTCGTCGTCGTCGTCGTCGTCGTGACTAAACTCCAAGTTCCTCACAAGGATCCACCTCACTCGTCATTACATACCACATGTACTGCTATCTACAATTTCCTGCAATGTGGTAGTCCTGTCCATCTGTCACGTTCGTTTCACAACATCAGTACAGGTTTCATAATGCTTACGAATTGCGTGCATTTATGAACCTTGTTTATCTGTCTGCATTGTTAGTGCTTGATTAACCCATCCTTGCCAAATATCGAGCCTTTACAAATGCGCATCGTCTCTTCTGGTGTAGATTTATTTAAGTAACAGTAGTAACTTTCTGTTATTAATATGCAGTATTTTCAATCTCTCTTACCACAGAGTGGTAAATGCATGTGCATGAAATTTTTTAATGTTGCATAACCATGACGAAGAGTGATTCCTCGCCATACTGTAATCTGGTGTTGTAAGACCGCATAACCGGTTTTACTAAATAAGATATATTTCGAAACTGTAAAACTACTATTTATGTGTTGACGTCGTGGTCGTGAAACAGCCAAAGTACTCAAGCTTCACTTGGTATTGACTTCAATGCCTGGGTTGGCACATGTATATCACGTAACCAACATATCGGGTTGAGCATATAAATTTAGGGGCTATTCAACACATAGGCCACACAGTCTACTGAAATTCAACAACCCCCTACTCCGTGTATTACACAGCAACGATGGACGAAGCACCCACGGCATTTCGCATACCTGCATCTTGTGTCATTAAATTGAAACTCCCTAATAAATCAGACCGAAATTGTTATTATAAACTGACGTATAACCTGAGCTTGTTTCTGTAGATATCTGCAATAACTAGAACACACGCATGTGTGAGTAAAATGGCATCTAATTTATTTAATACAGATTAATAATAAACGTGTTTTAAGACCATATAACCGGCTTTATGATGTCGAAAACTGTAAAACTGTTATTTATATGTTTGTTTACGTTGTGATCGTATAACTAGTAAAATGGCCATGGTATTCAAATGTGATTGTAATTCCTGGGATCGTATGTTTATCACATAACAAGTATAACTGATTTTCAAATTTGATTGTGAAACGATATTTAGGGTTTATGCAACACATAGGCCAAGCTGTTTACTGGAACTTGTACGTAGGAGAGTCATGTATCAATGACACACCACACACCTGGACTGTTGCCACTATCGGTTCCTTCTGAACTATATGCAACATCAAGTGGCAGGACTATGTCACCAACAATGCTGTCCTTCAACGAGATGCCATCTCCAATTATTGAGTCGATCATACTGCAAACATGTCAGATGACCGCATCCACACGCAAGGCATTTTCTTTGTGGAACTGAAGAGTGGAAGGCGTGCGAGAGGTGCACCTCACAAACAAAAGAAACTCTGAGGCGGTCACTGGTTACAGCGGACATTTACCCTCACTCATGTGTCGAGCTGGTTGGCTTCCACTCGCAAAGCATCATGTTGGAATACACCAAATAAGAATACAATAAATACGCTTTCCAAACACACAATCGTCAGTGATGACACACACCTTCTAAAGCGTTCACTAGCACCACATTTCCATATCAACTTCCTGTTATGAACCGGTTGAAGTTCCATCAACGGACACTAGTGTCGCTTTCGAAGTATCAAGCTAAAAACATTGCTTCAGTATTTAGCAACGTCCAGGTAAATATTTCAACCTATTCTATAGGTTTTACTCCTCTGGTTTATAAATTAGTTTTTATTGAATGTTGAGTCGTGAGTACAATCCGTGAAATGACATAGAGGGAAGAATATAACACTTGTCCCTGTTGCTCTTGAAGAGGCTCTGACTGCCCATATGGCAATAATACTTTAGACTACATGCCTACAAAGAAAACGTTATGGTATTTGGGTATAATTGTAAAACATGCTTATTAGGGATACATTTTCAAAGGTTAGTACATTGCTTATGTACCTACTGATGGTAGATAAATTGGGGTTCATCTCAACAAGTGTAGAACAGGTATTTACACTGGTAAACGGTTACGTAGAACGTTGCCATTTACTTCCCTTTGTACAAAACTTGCCTTCAAAAGACTGCATTCCGCGATTCCAACATACGTCAATCGCTTGCAAAATGAGAAATTGACACACGTCGCAAAAACAGGAAAGAGCTCGTCTATATCAAACTGTTATTGAACGATTGCAAAGACACCCATGTTTCTAAAATAGAATATATGTATTTATGAGCATTCAGGATCGTTCTATTAATGGTGTTTTGTTATTTCATTTGGCATTTTACTTGTACACATTTTTGTAATGTTGAACTAAGCTGGGACACAGGTTGTATTTATATTCACGCCATTCTCGTGGTATACTGGTTGTTCTTTATGTTATGTCCATGATGTAACAAGATATTAGTATTATTATTATTAGATCAGAGGTGGATTAAGTGGTAAGGACGGGCGTAGCACAAAGACACATAACAACGGCATTAATCCTTCCCTGAAGTGCGTAGACATGGGCTTATGTCACACAAAAAACCCGCAACAGAGCGTTTAAACTCGATTTTATGATTACGAAGAGGTAAAGGTACACCGCTGGAACACTTCATTTAAATTTACTATTGTTTTTGATACTGATGCGGTGGCGAGCAATCGGGACCGGCGCGCGTATGACACGTACAGCTTGCATGCGTGCATTTGTACAGAACGACACACTTTAGACATGTAACACCATTGCGACTTACTTGACAGTAAATGGTTCTGCTGCCGTCCACGGTCTCGGGAGATCAGGAAAATGCAATAATGCACTCCTGAATCTGCAAGGTCACGCACACTAAGACGGGGACAGACATGGTAGTAGTAGTAGTAGTAGTAGTAGTAGTAGTAGTAGTAGTAGTAGTAGTAGTAGTAGTAGTAGTAGTAGTAGGAGGAGGAGGAGCAGCAGCAGCAGCAGCAGCAGCAGCAGTGTGATGATGTGAGCCAGTCTCTTGATCCAGTACCAGTCACAGTGTTCGAAGATGATGTTGTTTCTGTCTTGTCACATGTCAGCCATCGGAAGGCCCCAGTGCCAGATGGTCTGAAGGGAAAGGTTTTGAAAGTATGTACCACTCAGTTAGGCAGTGTTTTTACACGCCTGTTCCAGCTTTTGTTGGATACTCAGTTTGTTCCGCGTTTATGGCGATTATCCACCATTATACCTGTACTATGCTAAGTCATATTATAAATAACCGGATGTTAGTTGCTTGTAACTGATGTATACTGCAAATAATTGCGTGTTTTCTTGTAAAATGTTGAACGTAATAATACTATTATCCCAGAAGCACGCTATAGTTACCATAGCAACATTGTGTTGTAGTGGTTATGTCGCCTTAATATATGAGAGTGTGTACACGAGCTGGGATGAGTCGTGCTTCTTTTCCTGTTACATACTGAAACATGATGTCAATGCAATGGCGAGGCATGTTGGTTCAAATTTGGAATTGATGCAAATCTTTCTACCATCTTTCTTAAGAGTCATACAATTTCGTCATTATTCAATATAATTAGAAAGATAAAGGAATTATGTTCACACATTCACAGATCACACATATGCATAATCCAAATCCTTTCACACACACCATAAGTGTTTGAACCAAAGGAGGCTTCGGTGTCTCTTAACCTTTGAGAATTTCGAGGAATGGAATATGTTATATCGTATGATTTATTCTGAAGGAACGTTGTAGGAAAGGTATCATACTTTGGCCTGTGTGGCATTTGAGGCATAAAGAATAGAATAGTCTTACTTAGAGTGGGTACTGTTGAAAGCAAACCAGATAAATATAGTTGAATGGTGATTATTGTACTAGTAAATGTAGTTAAGGCGCTAACTGACGTTGGAAACAAATTATGTTAGGTTTGTTGAAATTAATATTTATTTGACCCCCCAATGTTTGGACACTACTTTACATAGGACAATTAAGCATTTCCCCCATGGAATGTAAATAAACGGCACGTAAATAACACAATCCCATAAATGTATTATTGCAAAACTATTGTCCATAAAAGGAACTTATTAATGAAATACCTATGTTAATATACGAGCAAAAAAACAACCCAGTAGAACTATGGACGGGAATTACGGGAAATGCACCAAAGTTTTGCTTTTACCTTATGCGACAGTAGGCACGAAGAGGATTGAGTAAATAAATATATTAACATAAGGAAGAGGTTATGTTATCTAATGCACAAACACATCTGATTAAGTACACGAAGCACTGAGCGACATCATTATCCTTAGTTAATCAAATAAATCAATACACCTAACATATATTTGACCTGCCATATTACGTTGCTATTATGTTACTTGGAACAATATAAACGCGACGTCTAACACAAACCTAACAAACATGTGTATATAAAATGTAATACCCAGATGTTATATCGGTGGTGGAAGAAGCATCACGCTGCTTAAATGACCACATTGATACATAATTAAATCTGGCTAATAGGGATGTTGCAATGTCCATAGTAGCATTATCACCATGTGTATGGCTAAAAAGCCATCGGCTAAATATCTTTGTAAGGAGAAAGGCGAGCGCCAGACGCCACAGCCAATACATTTTGAAGTCGAGAAATAGCGGACGTATTGAACCTTGTTGGAGTTTTCAAAAAGTTCTTTTGTAGCCGATTCAATGGTCGATGCTCGTAATAAACCGACTTCCTATGTAGACGTATGCACTTACTAAACTTGTCTAACTACTCCGTTCTGCCTCGTACTCTGCCTGGCATGATTATTGTCAATCCACTATTATGCGACTAAACTTGAAACTGAGCTCGTTTTATGTGAATGAATATGGATACTTATTTTTTGTAGGTTTGTATGTGCACGATTTCGAAACTGTAAAACTGCTATTTATTTGTTGACGTCGAGATCATAAAACAGCCATAATACTCAAGTTTGATTTGATGTTGATTGCAATGCCTGGGTTGGCACATGTATATAACATAACCAATATATCGGGTTGAGCATTTAAGTTTGATTGCGAAGCGAAATTTAGGGGTTGTTCAACACCTAGGCCACGCTGTCTACTGAAATTTTACAACCCCCTACTCCGCGTATTGCACAGCAACGATGGACGAGACACCCACGGCATACTGCCTGCTTTCTCCTTCATAGATACGTAGGAAAAACCAAGGCTATGTGTTCTGAATTATTTGTTTTTTTCAGTTATTGAATGCCATTGCCTGCTGTCGTTTGTGCGAACATACATGGTTTTTGCATGTATCACGATTATGTATATTTCCGGATAATCTGGTTCTTCGTCACATCTAAGGATTGGTTGTACTGGAACACTAAATCTAGGCCAGAAAAATCTTATCCCGTGTTTTAGGGCCGTATAACCGGCTTTATGATGGTAATAAACAATATCAAGAACGATAAAACTGTTATTTATTTGTTTGTTTGCGTTGTGACCGTGTAACTGGTAAAATGGCCATGGCACTCAAATGTGATTATTATTCGTGGGATCGGATATATATCGCATAAGAGGTATAACGGATATTCAAATTTGATTGTGAAATTAGATTTTGGATGTATTCAACACATAGACCACGCTGTTTACTGGAACTTGTAACCCCCTCCCCTCCCCCTTAACCTTTCCCCTTCCCTCCCCGTCCCCCTCCCCCACACTCCGCGCATTGCACAACGACGGTGGTCGAGACACCCCAGCATATTTCCTGCTTCCTCCCACACAGACAAGCAAGACAAGATCCAAGACAAGTGCCGATATGTCCTGCTTCCTCCCACACAGACATGCAAGACAAGATCCAAGACAAGTGCCGATATACAACAACGATCTTTCTGACACTTTTCCGATCTCAAACGATTCCATATACTCCATGTCTCAACCAGGACCAAGGTCTACCGCAGGGTAGTTATCATACCACTCATGTACTGAGGAGAGTCCTGTACCAATGAAACACCAAACACCTGGACTGTTACAACTAGTGGTTCGCCCCGAACTATATTCAATATCAAGTGGCAGCGTTATGTCACCAACAACACTGTCCATCAACGAGATAACATATCCAATTATTGAGTCGATCATACTGCAGCACCAGCTTCGCTGGGCAAATCATGTGGCCCGCATGTCAAATGACCATATCCCCATACAAGGTAGTCTTCTTTGTGGAATTGATTAGTGGAAAGCGTGACATAAGTGCACCTCACATGCGATGAAAAAGAAACTCTGAGGCGGTCACTGGTTACAACGGGCATTTACACTCACTCATGTGTCACGTTCCAAACACACAATCGCCAGTGATGACATACACCTTCTATCACTTTCACTAGCAAAACATTTCATTATCAACTTCCTGTTATGAGGTTCCATCTACAGCCGCTAGCTTCACTTGCGGAGTGAAGTATCAAGCTAAGAGCATTGCTTCAGTATTTGGCAAAGTTCCGGGAAATATTTCAACCAATTCTATAAGAATATAATATTAAGAACATAATAAGTGTCCATGTTGCTCTTGAAGAGGCTCTGGTTGATCATGCAATAGTATGACAATAATATTTTAGATTACATGCCTAAAAAGAAAACGTTAAGGGTATTTAATGATGGTTGCAACATATGCTTATTAGAAATACATTTTCAACGGTTAGAACATTGGTAAACTATATATCTACTTATGGCAGACAAATTGGGATTCATATCACCAAGTGTAGAAAAGGTATTTACACTGTAAACGGTTAAGTAGAACGTTGCAATTTACTTCCTTTGTACAGAAGTTTCCTTCAAAAGACTGCATTCCGTGATTCCATTTTCATCACCACTTGGAAACTTTGACATTGACACACGTCGCAAAAACAAAAGAGGAAAGAACTTATCTATATCGAACTGTTACTGAACGGTAACAACGATAAACATGTTTCTAAAATAACCTGTACGCATGAACATTCACGATCGTTCTGTTAGTGGTGTTTTGTTATTTCATTTGGCATGTTACGTGTATACATTTGTTGTAACGTTGAACTAAATAAGCTGGGTCACAGGTTGTGTTTATATTCACGCCATTCGCGTATTATACTGGTTGTACTTTAAACTAATGCCATACACTTCGTGCCTCAACCAGAACCAAGGTCTACAGCGCAGTATTTATCCCAGCACTATGTTACCAATAATGCTGTCCTTCAATGAGATAACATCTCGAGTTACTGAATCGATCATACTGCAGCAACAGCTTCGTTGGGCAGATAATGTGGCCATACAAGGCAGTCTTCTATGTGGAACTCAAGAGTGGAATGCGTACAAGAGTTGCACCTCGCATGTGATAAAAAGACTCTATGAAACGGTCACTGGTTACTGCTGGCATTGATCCTCACTCATGGGTCGATAAAGCGAAAGACACAGCCAACTAGTAGGTCTCTCAGTTCTGGAGTCATTTTAGTTGCTCTCCTCTGTATTCTTACAAGCGTATCTATATCCCTCTAGTGATATGGTATCCAAGCTTGCAGTACTCTACATTAGGCCTAACTGATGGTTTATCAGATCACCATTGTGTCATTATTGATTTGTGGTTGCAAGTTGGGTCAAGACCTAGAAAAACAATTATCACATTTCGATCAATAAATAAAATTAACATAAATACCCTTCATGATGATCGTCAAATTACGATCTTTTGATCCACGCTAAATCTACATTATACGAGCTTGTTAATCAGCACCATGATACTTTAAGTAAACTCCTGGACTAACATGCCCCTAAACAAACTAAAAGTGTACAAGTTCGCCCTCCATCGCCATGGATGTTACTAGAAATAGTTGTAGCAAAAGGTCGTCGTCGATATCTTGAAAGAATTTGGCGACGAACTCGTTCTCCAATTGATCGATCCCGTTATACTAAACAGCTACATATGTGCAATCATATGATGTCAAAAGGAAAGTCCGATTACTAAAAAAATGTATCTCAACAAATTCTAAAAACCCTCGCCAGATGGGGAAATCCCCCAAAACAATTCTACATCGGCAGAAATTAAAAGCACTGCCTGAACACTCTTCATTGGATACATTGTGTAGTTCTTTTTCAAAATACTTTACAGATAAGATTGCTCGCATTCGACCGATTTTGTCATTAGTGATAATGACTATGATTTTCCTGAACCAGCGCTTTCTTAAAATATACTACAGTGCTTCACACCTGCAACTACTAATGAAGTTCTCATTATCATTAAAACATCTTCTAACAAATCGTGAGATCTTGACCCATTTCCAACACTTCGTCTAAAAAGCTGCACCAATCAACTCATCTTTCCGATTACTACTATCGTAAACCTTTAATGCTATGCGGAGTTGTTCCACGGAATTTCACACAAGCTCTTGTAAATCCTGTTATTAAGAAAACAAACTCTGTATAAAAATGACCTAAAGAATTATCGTCCTATCTCCAATCTCAGTTTTCCGTCAAAAGTATTGAAAAAGTAGTTGCTAATCGCCTTCATGAATATATTTATAAACATCACTTATCAAATGATATACAATCTGCATATAAACGATTCCACTCTGCCGAAACAGTTATTCTCAAGATACACAAAGTTATTCGGCGTCGATTCGACTATTGTAATTCACTACTAAATAACATTGCTAAAAGAAACTTAGTTAAACTCCAACGAGTACAAAATTGTCTGGCACGTGTGGTTCTCAGGGCGCCTCAGTTTTCACCGTCACTACCACTCAGTTTTCACCGTCACTACCATTACTTAAACCTATGCGCTGGCTTCCTGTTACTTATAAAATAATTCTAAGCTGTCCACTCTTACATATTATGCTCTACCTACGCAACAACCACCCTACATGGCTAGTCTCCTGCATCTTTCAAATATCCCTAGGCGGCTCAGATTATCAATTTCACAATTTATTGTTCCTAAAACAAAACTTAACTTGGGAAAACGTGCTTTCTCTGCTGCTGCGCCTAGGGTCTGGAATGAACTCCACATCACTTTGAAAACATCTGATACTTTAGCTACCTTCCGAAAAAAACTCAAGACATATTTATTGCATTTCCACCAGAAATCTTCGGTCGTCCCTCGTTCTGATAATTCATGTGCACGATTATGCTTAATGATTCTTTTTAGTAGCGCCTCTAAACTCAGATTCCTGAGGATATAGGCGCCATAGAAGTTAATTATTATTATACCGAGGAATAATTAGCTTTTTGTCCTTGTACGTTACATTTCTCCTAATCAACCAAATAATTTGATTACCCTTTCAAGCTACAATACTACACTGCTCTGAAAGTTTCATATCAGCATTTATTGTAACTCCTAAGTCCTTTTCTTTTACAGGAGTACCCAGAACAGTATTTCCCATTTTATGGTTTCCCGTGTCCAGTATATAGGCACAGTTCTCAAAATTGAATAACATCTGCCATTTCTCAGACCATTTAACTAATTTTTCTAGATCGTTCTGCAAATGTTGTGTATCAGCATCATTGTTAACCCTTCTAAACACTTTTGTGTCTTCCGCAAATTTCAGTACGTTGCTTGTTATATTATCATCCAAGTCATTTATATTATATTAAGAATAATAAAAGTCTTAATACTGGTCCTTGTGGTATCCCACTCAAAACTGATTTCCAGTTTGAAACCTCCCCATCTACTACAAAACGCTGTCTTCTGTCTGTCAGCCATTGTTCTATCCAGTCGATTATGCCATCCCCGATACCTTGGGCTATTAATGTGAGTACTAATCTTTGGTGTGGCACTTTGTCAAAAAGTTTCTGAAAATCTAAGTATATAATATCTACTGATGATCCCTCGTCTATCCACTTAGTAATTTCTTTAAAAAAATAACATGTTTGTTAAGTATGACTTCGCTTTTAAGAATCTATGTTGATATGGATTTAATGATGCCTACCAAGGACGTGCTCCACATCGCCTTTAATCAACCTTTCTAATAATTTAAAAATCACTGATATTAAACTCACTGGTATGTAATTTTCTGACTTATTTCTCGAACCCTTTTTAAAATAATGATATGATGTTTGTTTCTTTCCATTCAAAAGGAACCAATCTCTCTTTTAATGACAAGTTGAAAACTCTTGTAAGTTGTATACTAATTTGTTCTACTGTTTTTGTTGGTCATTTTGGAGGAATTTCATCCATTGCATGTGATTTAATTGTGTGTCATTGCCTTTATTTTCTTAGCTACCATTTCTGGAGTTATAATTAACTGCCCTAAATAGTCAGATTTAAGCCTCCTGAAATTTAGAATCTGGAACTGGTAATGAACTAATATCCTCTGTGGTAAAAACTGAACTGAAGTATCCATTTAATTATTCCACCATTAAAAAACCTTGTGATATTATATGTGACATTATATTTCTTTCACTGTCTTCTGGTGGCCCAACCTTGCCTCTTATGTTTTGTTTACTCCTGATATATGCAAGAAAACTCTTGCTGTCGTTTTTTTTTGCTACATGCTAATTTTTAAACAACTTTTGTATATATTAACGAGACACATTGTATACGCATAATTACCACTCTACGTTTTACAATCAAATTAAATTTGGTCGTTTAATTAGTATTTTATTAGTATTGCATTAGTATTTCATTTGTATTTAATTTGTATTTACCATTGCACATACATACATATCTTCCCTCTCGACAACACTCACGTGAAACTGGATTTATTGTCATAATGATTTGTGCGCCTGTGACGCTCGTGTGATTCTCAGTTTCTCGAATTTGCCGTCGTGAGACGTACTTTATGTTATGTCCATGATGTAACAATATATTATTATTATTATTAGATCAGAGGTGGATTAAATGGAAACGATGTGAGTAGCACAACGGCACTAATCCTTCCCTGAAGTGTGTAGACATGGGCTTATGTCATAAAAAAACCCGCAACAGAGCGTTTAAACTCGATTTTATGACAAGGAAGAGGTAAAGATATTTACTATTATTTTCGATACTAAAGCGGTGGCGAGCAATCGGGACAGGCGCCTGTAGGACACCTACAGCATGCATGTATGCATTTGTACAGAACAACATACCTTAGCAATGTAACACCATTGCGACTAGTAAATGGTTCTGCATCCGTCGACTGTCTCAGGAGATCAGGAACATGCAAGCATGGACGCCCGGCAAAGTCACGCATGCTAGAACTTGGACATGCATGATGTTCTCAGGTATCACCTGGCAGTATCAAGGCAGTTCTCAGTAACACCTAACATTCGTTTTATGATGAAACTCCGGACGTTATTCCTGTTATACGATCGCAACATGAAACAAAAAAACACTGATTAACGATTTCTCGAGATTTAGAATTTGCTTTTACAAACCCAACTACACAGCATTTAACCAACAGCTAACGATCGGCCTGATGTATATCGTGTTTAGTTACCGATGTAATGATGTTAATGTCGCCTGCAACGTCTGAGAGGCGAACGTGTGAGCGCAGCTATCCATGCGCACGTGCTCTCTGCAAAATCACGTTCGCTCGAGCACGCACACATCTATGCAAACACGAACAGATACACCCACTTGACCACGTTCGTTCGTGTGCAGGGATACGCACAAGTTCCAACCCACCCTGTCCAGAATGATATCAGTGACGTATAGTATTGTTACTCAAAAAAGTGTATTTCTACTTTATTATGTATAGTGTTGTCCTGCGTTGTAGTAAGCAAAACGGTCTTCAGCGTGTCCCTTTATATTTTATATTTCTATGTATTAAAATATTTTTTTTAGAAAGATGTCATGTTTTTTTAGTCATTAACACACAAAGGATTATATATATATATATTTATTTTTAATTTTTAAACAAATGTTTGTCATGGCGGATATTGAATTCCCACCAAACACACTGCCTTATTATTTGTATGTCAGAAGACGACCAGCTCACTTTTGAGAAAATATTCTCTTGATGAATTCTGCCAAATTGTTTAGCAAATATTTTATTTATCATTCCTGATAGCATAACACAATAATGTAAAAGCGCAACGCTGCATATGCCCTATCTAAATCAAATCCTCTCGAGCCGTCGACGACTACAGTCACCACCACCAACATAAGCGTCACAACCACCACCATAACTGCCAACATAGCTAGCGTTTCATCTGCCTTTAGCGCATGCGCCAACCTAGGCAAAACTGTTACGTGTTGTCTCCGTGCCAACAAATGTTGTGCTAGAAGGCACGTTCACACTCAGTCACGTGACTCAATTGATAGGTATAAAAGGGAGACGTTGATTGGATCTGTACGCATCTGGAGCAGTTGAAGAAGAAGGAGAGCACTTCTCTGTCGCTCCACACAGCAGAGTTTGCCAGTTTGGTAAGTATTGTTTGTTTCCTACAATTAGTCATCTTACTTTTTACATTTAACTTTACTTTGTCACATGGTTTGTTACTCTCTTTGACGAATATGCATAGTGTACAGTTCACACCAACCAAGTGTTGAATAATCATTATGTGGCATAACATGGCAAGTTCTTCTCTACTGCTGTTTTTAGAAGATATTCACGAACCTAGATAAATTGATGATTAAAAAAATGGCTGCAAAATGTATACGTGGCTGTGGCCAGTTTTTAAGAATGCGTCCATACTCTCCTACACACCTAGTAATACAAGATTGCTATATATGACAACACACAAGTTTACCATATACGTGCAAAATGATTTTTAGTGCACTTCGGTGTTTGTTTTTATTCTATGAATGGCAACAAACAGGGTCGTGCGCACAACCGTTCGTATGCAAAATGCCTCGCATTCAGGGTAGATAACTGCGCTTACTCTGCAAAGTTAACCAATGAAGTACAAGTTACATGGTTGGATGAAATTTAGCGGAAATTCAAAGTCAAATTTCAAACTATTTTGCTGTATAAAGTGTACTATGAAGTTTTAGTTAATATAATTCCGGTAGACACTAAGCAATAGTTTTAATGCAAACACCATTCTTTATTGTCTTAATTTGGTATGGTTTTGAGTCCATATCATGCAAAATTCTATATAATTTTCGTATTTTATAAATATTACCACAATAACATTGTATATTCTTTCTCATTCAGGTGATACTGGGTTATTATTGATGTTACTGACGCATTTTTTGGCTATCTTTTTTGTGAGTGCCATGATTGTGGAATTTCAGTGCATAAATTGTCTTCTTACGAGTTGCAAAACATAAACAGTAGTATTGCTTTACCTCTATGATTCATGATGGATAACTTTTGCATTCTAAGTTTACATTCCACTATCACGTAACACCAAGTCATGCGCTCCAGAAAACGTTGGTTATGAACTTTAGCGGATGGCCAAACCCAAAACTGTCATGGTCTGAATATGAAGTTCAGTTAACATAGATACTAAGCAATTTAATATAGTAAAAAATATGTTTTAACAATATTTTGATTTTTGTTTAGTCGTGTACCACTTTCCGTTATTTTAGCTGTGCACAATACCGCAATCAAAATATTGGTTCTGCATTAATACAATAAGGTCCGCTTTAAATCCGAATACGTTTCCATACTTTCCAATCTTGTATATTTACACATTATGTTTCATTTCTCTCAGACACTTCATCGTATTCATATCCAAATACCAACATGTCACAGGATATGTGGATGTTTGTAGCGCCGATGCTATTCGGTAAGTAATGTTGTGAAATATAAGCTTTCTTTTTCATGCGAGTGGGCATAATTACATGTGTGAGTTGCAATACGGTTATGCATGTAAAACACATACATACATACATTCATAAGTACATATATACATGCAAACATACATATATGCCCACATACCACACACACACACACANGATACACACAAGCACGCACACACTGGCAAATACACTTACACACACGCACGCACGCACGCACGCACGCACGCACGCACGCACGCACGCACGCACGCACACACGCACACACACACACACACACACACACACACACACACACACACATATACGTACATACGTATATACGTTGATACGTACGTACCCATAAATGCGTATTTTAATAGTCATTCATTGTAAATTTATTCTCTTGCAATGCATTTATTTCTCTTTTTGTAGTGTACTAATATAAAAAGAGACAGATACTGTAGTATGTGATGTGTCCAGATGTTAAGTTTACGTAGTTGTCGGGTGTAGCATCCATCCTATCAGTTTTGCATGCTTTTGGTGATGTTCAATGTTTCTGTCCCATAAATTAGCCAGTGTTCACCACTGCTGTAAATTATACGATCAGTTAACTTGACTTCCATATGTTTCCTAATATATTGCAGGCTGTCCATGCTTTTTGCTGTCATGGTTGTTATAATCGTTTTCACAATTAGCAATGCATGCACCTATATATATATATATATATATATGAAGGCGTATTCTTTTTTCTCACCAGACGTGGTTTGCATACACGGTTTGTCAATGCTGAATACAATATACTTTGTTTTGGTTGCTGCCAACTGAGTTACATTGTAATAAAACTACGTGCAATAGTTATTGAGCTTGAATGATGTCGTTAGAACGATGTCCTCAGCAAAATCAGTATCAGTAGGACATTTGCCTGGAGCATTCTGCTCTTTCGACGTGTGATTACATGTCGTCTTCAAATATGACAGTACTCTTTGCATAATCCTGCACTATTATAAACAGGCGCGAATGTGTCTCGCTGTAGGACGTCAGCCGCGGTGTCAGATCTCAGTATCAGTCTCATTATCTTCATACCTGAAAACTGTCAGAATTTTCGTAGGGAGCCGTGATGACTGGTACACATGTATTTACACTAGGCTAATATTTTAATTTGATTGGTGCTAAAATACAATGACATTAAAACAATTTGTTTTTTGCGCATTCTACTTTAGGTTTACCGCACACTAATATGTAGGCCCTACATATATTTCTTTTATTCAAGTTCACTCCTAAGTACTACATTTGATTTCAGTTCTGTTGGCCGTATCAGATGGAATCGGTCTGCAAGGCAATGGTAGGTCGATGATACAATTCAAGTAAATTGTCCTGTAATAAACCTAACTATGTTAGCAGATTATTGTAATTATGCATGATAATAACACATATAAACATTAGCCTTACTTTGAAGTATGGTTAATGTTAACGGTGGTCATTAATGACGGTAGGGACTTAATAGTAAACATCATCGCACTGATCCGGATAACGCCGCGAATCCTTTGTTTAGCTTTGGTATGAATCTAAACGACGTGACTCGTGCTTAGTATTGTATTTCATTACCCTTTTTCATATTGTGTAGAAATAGGACTACCTACATTTGTTGTTCGTTTGTGTTTGTCAGTATTAAATGTTTTGATGTTTCCTTTTAGAATCCTTGTCTAGTTGTTCGGCGACGTGTGACACAGGGGTCATGTCGCGTAAAATTTGTCACGCCTCGATTTGTTTTCTGGCGAGCGAACAGTGTATTATGAGACCCTGCATCGGTGAGTAGCAATGCGGTTATCTTGTAGTAGGTATGTGCTATCACGATGAACGCTTAAAAGTTATACTTTTTTAAACAGTGTTGGTACAAATAATTTAACATTATAACATTGCTTCAGACAAATGTGTCAATTACAAAAAAAATGTATCTGGAACAATCTCGGTAATTTGACTATGGCCATTTTATTGTCTACGAAAGACGTCATGGATACACCGCATACATGCAAATTCAAGATTTAAAGTATTTGCTCATAATATATTTTGGAAGATGGTTATGATGGCTATGGTCAACCGACGATGAACACAAAAAAGATACAAAAGAAGGACAAACAATACAAGTGATACGAATATATTTACCGACTTCATAGTGGTATTAACATTGACAACAACAAAAGCATACTTGCGATGAGAAGACGCATTTAAAGAAATGAAATATTGTAAGCATTAGAAAATAAAACTACTCGTCCGTTACTCGTTTGTCAACAGCTCTACCACGGACTGCTTGGTCGGAATGGTCTACATGCAGCGTAACGTGTGGAGGTGGCACCCAGGAGCGAACCAGCGCTGGGGGTGCCAGCGAGTCACGCGCTTGCAATATCCATTCGTGCGACACAGGTAAGCTATGACATGTTCACGGATTGCTTAGAGTAGAACATATGAACATGGTTGACATTGCACTAAAAGTGATAAGACTATGACATATCACTTTTGCTATAATTCTGATTATGTTGACGATGTACCAATATCAAAACGATCACACGGTTATTGGCAAGACATTTCGACACAGAGCACCAGTTCCTACCAAATACTTTGCATCGACATGAAACAGTCTAACAACCCCACGAACGCAGCACGTATGCCGTTGATGTTGTTCAGTAAATATCGTGTTACTGTTACGTAATAAACCTACCACCAAATGTGGAATCTGATCCTGGTCATATATTCATAAATGGCCAACCACTTATATATATATACCGTCACTGATGAGGTGAGATTGGACATACATGGAATTGGAGAAACTCATAGCCAGGCATTGTCAATATTTGGTTGCCTGCGGAAGCGTTTATTGATGACTCATCATATGACAATCGGGTGAAATGACAGGTGTACAGAGCAATAGTGCTCTCGTCGCCGCTGTATGGAGCTGAAGCGTGGACTCTGTACCGAAACCGAGGTAGGATGTTAAGACACCTTCGGTCCACCATGGATATATCACATGACCAACAAGGAAAGAAATCAAAGAAATACCCAAACGAGCAAACAGCTCAAGCATGGAATAGCGTATGATGCAAGGAAATCTCCGATGGACAGGTCTAGTGACTCGTATAGACGGCAACATAATTTTATGGCAAATTCTGTACTTCCAATGTCGGAAGGCACTAGATGGAGAAGTCTCCCCAGACATTTGAAGAAAAAAGGAATATGTTCCGAGCAGTGGTACTCACTTGCCCAAGACAATCCGACCTGTGAACTGAGCATGCAGTCATAGTTGCAACCGGGACTGACAACGGGAGAGATTAAGTATCAAGTAATATTAGGCTTACGTATTAAAATGGTAATGGTAACCTTTTTCGCTTACCTTTATTTGCGACGCAGTGTACTTTACGTGTGGTGATAACGTTAACACGGTTTTGAACTATGCAATCGGTAAACAAGATTTAACACACTTTTAAAGTATACGACTCCAAATAAAACAGGTAGATATATATTTTTACATAAAACACAACAAAGAACGTTTTGTGTATCGTGTATATGTTAACTTCATATTAATTTAATATGTGTATTATTCTAACAATTGATTTATGAGATCGTAGATATGAAGGCATAATGTTCCATGAAAATTCGGTGTGAAAGGATTTAATACGTCATCAATATATATATATAATATTAATGTCTGTACTGATATTTCAGTGGTGGAAAACTGTCCTGCTGACGTAGTACTGGTCATCGATAAATCAGGCAGCATGTATGGCGATTTTGACAAAGTCCGCAGCTTTGCCAGGAATATCGTGACAGGATTTCCCCTTGTGTCTGACGACCAGACGAGGGTCGGAATCATCGTCTTCGATTCCAATACAAGTCCTGAGGTTTGTGAAAAAACTTGGTTTTTCAAAAACTCATTCAGAAGTGACTTCGTAAAATAAGCATTTCTAAGTAACCTCATTCAACGATCTAGTAGTAACTTTTGTGATATGGATACTCAAAATATATCGGCGATGTTATCCGTAGTGTTGGTGTACATTATGAAACTACGTACATATAAAATTACAGTATCAATGCATTTCTTTGTAACTGACAGGTGAACATAGCTGACCATAACAGCAAAGATCAGTTGGTGCTTGATATCGACGGGCTGCCGACCCCAAGTGGAACCACAGATTTAACTAAGGCCATTGTAGCAATGCATGACATGTTCCGTAAAGAGGCGCGATTCATAAACAAGGCCGCTCACCCCGACGTCCGGTTCGTTGGAATCATCATTACGGACGGAAAGAACAGCGACGAGACCCCGGCAGGTTTTAAAGCCCTCGAAACTGCTGCACATAATGCTCATGCAGATGGCATTTACACCATAAGCATCGGTAGGAACATGTTCTGAATGTTACTAAACCAAATATTGTGGATATTCTCTCTCTCTCTCTCTCTCTCTCTCTCTCTCTCTCTCTCTCTCTCTCTCTCTCTCTCTCTCTCTCTCT
>SDWI01001137.1:90665-102578 GCA_009193005.1 Lamellibrachia luymesi
CCCTCCCTCCCTCCCTCTCTCTCTATCTCTCTCTCTCTCTATCTATCTCTCTCTCTCCCCCTCTCTCTATGTGTTTCAGTCGGTATGTCTGTTTCTTTCTGTCTCTGTATCACTCTTTCTAATTGTAATCGCATTTGTATTTTATCTAATTTTAAATATAATTCTTACTTTGCAACATTCACTATCATAGGGTCTTGCATATTCTATTTGTAATTAAATGCATTGTAATGTATGGCCATTTAAAAATAACACTTAGGCCCTACCCTAACACTAAAGTTGAATGTTGACTTATTGAATGTATCAGTTTCCTAACATGAATTAGTACTGACACGGAGACCACTGGAAGGCTGCCGGCACATGGTGCAGTTGAAATACGACGACAATACATGTTTTTGAGAAGAATCAGATGACGTTTCATCATTATTTCGACTTTCGAAGGCATCTTACCCTTTTGAAATATGATTGATATATCAAAATAGTTGCATTTCACTGTTGATATAACTTGGACAGTTGCCTATTACCATTAATAACTTTAAATGTAACGATTATGGTTTTGGTTACGGATTCTAATAGGCCCCGTGTTGTAATATTCAGGAGCTGGCGAAGTTAGAGAAAAGGAGATCAAGGCCATGTCAAACGAGTACTTTTTACAGCCATCATTAGCCGAACTTAGTGGAATTATTGACGACATTATCGAAATAACATGCATGGGTAATTATTGCTTTGCTTTCTTACTACTCTATGCATAAAATAGTGATATTATATTTTAAATAAGTTTAAATAATTGACCTATTTCATCGTGTAAATTGTGCTATCATTGCTTTTTTTAAATATGCTGAGAAATAGATTTGTGTTGAGTTCTACTATGTTGAATAACATTATATATTAGGTTAGTCCTTAAATAGGGGTACAAATTAAAATCAAGTTCCTTTTGGGACACTCCTCAATTCTTTTAAAATCAATGAAAAAACTAACCTGCCAAAATGTTATCGGAATTGATCGTTATTTAGGGGTCGCTACTAAAGAGTGAAGTTCTCAACCATAGCATAGGTGCATGTAATACACGTTTCTACGATACAACACATATGAACGAAGTTCCTACGAACATAGTTAAGACTTCTTTATTTGACATTAATGGACAATGCTTTGATTTTGGAAGACATGCATTACTTCAAGTTGTTCACTAATGTCTCCTTGGTGGCCTCAGCGATGTTCATTGACAACACGCTTTTGTTGTTCATCTTTGGCATGGAGGCAGTTGTACTCTTCCATTAGGTCCACTCATCTTTGGCATGGAGGCAGTTGTACTCTTCCATTAGGTCCACTCATCTTTGGCATGGAGGCAGTTGTACTCTTCCATTAGGTCCACTCATCGTTGGCATGGAGGCAGTTGTACTCTTCCATTAGGGCCACTCATCTTTGGCATGGAGGCAGTTGTACTCTTCCATTAGGTCCACTCATCTTTGGCATGGAGGCAGTTGTACTCTTCCATTAGGTCCACTCACCTTTGGCAAGGAGGCAGTTGTACTCTTCCATTAGGTCCACTCATCTTTGGCATGGAGGCAGTTGTACTCTTCCATTAGGTCCACTCATCTTTGGCATGGAGGCAGTTGTACTCTTCCATTAGGTCCACTCATCTTTGGCATGGAGGCAATTGTACTCTTCCATTAGGTCCACTCATCTTTGACATGGAGGCAGTTGTACTCTTCCATTAGGTCCACTCATCTTTGGCATGGAGGCAGTTGTACTTTTCCATTAGGTCCACTCATCTTTGGCGTGGAGGCAGTTGTACTCTTCCATTAGGTCCACTCATCTTTGGCATGGAGGCAGTTGTACTCTTCCATTAGGTCCACTCATCTTTGGCATGGAGGCAGTTGTACTCTTCCATTAGGTCCACTCATATTTCCGCTGCATCGTTGACAACTTTCTCTCGTTGCCTTTGAACTAGTATCTCCTCTCATGTAAGACTCGTTGTCTACCCAGTTCTCTGGGCAAAGGTTGAAGAAGAAATCGAGAGGAAGGCCGAGAATTTCATAGAGGCGGAGTGCGTTGGCGGATGTGAAATCCAATGTCAGTTTCTTCGAGCTCTCTTATGTGGGGTCGTGGAAATATCAGGAGTGCATGGTCTAAGCATTGCGACGTTATCTTCTTCCATGCTGGATTCCCTTCAGATTCTTCAGAAGTCGACGATTCATGACAATTTTATTGATACGTTTTGATTCATAATTATGTGTTGTACCGGGGGCCTAAGCATAATTTATATATATATATATATATATATATATATATATATATATATATATATATATTGATTAGATAATAAAGCAAGGCGCCATTATCCATGGAACATTGTTACAGACGAGTGTTTCCGGTGCGACTACACGCAAGGTCAGCTGTGGCTGCAGTACAGAACCAACTGTCACTTGTACATCGTGTGTGAACCTGACGGCAAAGGCGGTTACATCAAACACACGATGACTTGTGGCGACCTCTTCTGGAACCAGGCGCTGCACACCTGCACTCGGACGAAGACCGGCCTGTGTGACGACGGACCAGTTACTCCTTATACGGGCCCGCCGTCAATAGATGGTATGTTAATGTGTAAGAACGACGCAATGAGAAGATGATAACATATATGAATTGACATAGATGATGGGTTATGCTTAGTTAAATTATGTTCTACTACAGGGGATGTTGCATTATTAAGAGGCACATAGTATTCTTGATGATAAAAAAAAACATTGTTACAAAAGTATCCAATGTGCCTGATACATATTTTGAGACTATGTGTATTTTATATATTTGTGTGTGGTTTCACCGAGTTGTCGCTGACAGGACCCTGTCCCTACAAGCCAATCCCTGGGAAACCCGGATTTTTCCACAGCATCGACAACCCAAGTTTGGAACAATTCTGCAAACAAGGCTTCGAATTCTTTGAAGATGTATGCACCTGTCTTGTCGTCGGGCCGAGTAAGTAATTTACTGACTGAGACAGCATGGGGTGTCACTGTTCATTTGTGGTGGCTCGCTACAGCGATTTCACATGTTTTAATATATGCCACCTGATGCATTGTGTAAATCCTTAAACATTTACGCCCACTCGCACTCGCACATATATGATAAGGGCAGGCTATACATAAATTGCCGAATTGAGCTGTTCAAGTTATACCATCATGCCAGCCTCTGCTAGCAAATTTACCTGTTTAAGTCATACAAAGGAACGTGCTGAATTGGTTTGTTGTAGTTATACCGATCATGTGCCGATTTGACCTGTTGTAGTTATACGACATCTGTCGAATTTACGTGTTGTAGTTATACCGATCATGTGCCGATTTGACCTGTTGTAGTTATACGACATCTGTCGAATTTACGTGTTGTAGTTATACCGACCTGTGTCGAATTGACCTGTTGTAGTTATACCGACCTGTGTCGAATTGACCTGTTTTAGTTATACCGACCTGTGTCGAATTGACGTGTAGTTATACCGACCTGAGTCGAATTGACCTGTTGCAGTTATGCCTACCTGTGTCGAATTGACCTGTTGTAGTTATACCGACCTGTGTCGAATTGACCTGTTTTAGTTATACCGACCTGTGTCGAATTGACGTGTTGTAGTTATACCGACCTGTGTCGAATTGACCTGTTGCAGTTATACCGACCTGTGTCGAATTGACCTGTTATAGTTATACCGACCTGTGTCGAATTGATGTGTTGCAGTTATACCGACCTGTGTCGAATTGACGTGTTGTAGTTATACCGACCTGTGTCGAATTTACGTGTTGTAGTTATACCGACCTGTGTCGAATTGACGTGTTGTAGTTATACCGACCTGTGCGGACGAACTGCTGCTGCATTACGACTTCGAGAAGGACTTTGTCGACATCACGTGTCACAACGCTGTCGCCGACCAGTACGGGGACGGATCGGTGACCCGGGTGACAACCAGCGGTCGTGATGGAATGGTGGCCTTATTTGATGGTCGCTCACATCTTGAGGTACGGTTGGGAAAACCATTGGAATTGTCTACTGGCGAATTCTGATTGTTTAACACGTTTGTATATGTGTTGTAATTAAGGGGTATCAATTCGGCTCAGATTAGCATGGAGTCGTGGGAATCTACTGCAACTGGTCGCAACAATTGGGGCAGGCTGTGCGGAGTGGTATCAGGAAGGCAGAATAGAGAATATACGAACTGTGGACGGAGACGCGAGAGCGTCGGAGAGAAAGGCCATCAACTATCACGCCTCTACAGCAAATTGTCTACATCTGTATCATCTGTAACAAAGACTGCCTCTAAAAAAGCGGACGTTTTAGTCACAGCAGTTGCTACACAAAGCACTGATGCCACCTACGGCGCAGCTCTCTTATCTTTCCAGACAGGCGGACATCAAAAAGTGAATCAACGAATATGCGTGAAAGTTATTTAGTTTTCGTAATTACATTTTGTAGGTCTAAATTGTATATATACATATCAATACTATTAAAATATGTAGATGTATGTTGCACACATTATCAATCCTAAATACATAGTGTAATTGTGCATAACATAATGTAGCGTATTACAGGAGGCGAAGTACACAAATACATACTGCTGACGCACTGGATGGTTTATAATATGCACGCACAGAACGCCGCTGTTTGGTTTATGGTTTACTTAAACGTTTGCTTTCAGGTGCCGTTCTTACGAACATGGTTCGCTCAGAATCACGTGGACGCATTCTCCGTCTCGCTGTGGTACAAGAGACGGAGCGGGTCTGGAGCCATCTATGGAGCCTTGGTCAACAATGGAGACTGCATAGATAATCCGGGTTTCTCCCTCCGCGCCAAGGGAAGCAACATGCTGCTAAGCCAGATTCGCACGGACAGCGACGAGAAGAGTTTGTCTGGTGGCATACCAGTAAGTTGTTGACACAGCTATTAATATTCGTCTGGTGGCATACCAGTAAGTTGTTGACACAGCTATTAATATTTGTCTGGTGGCATACCAGAAAGTTGTTGACACAGCTATTAATATTTTTCTGGTGGCATACCAGTAAGTTGTTGACACAGCTATTAATATTCGTCTGGTGGCATACCAGTAAGTTGTTGACACAGCTATTAATATTTTTGGTGGCATACTAGTAAGTTGTTGACATATCTATTAATATTTTTTGGTGGCATACTAGTAAGTTGTTGACACAAATATTAATATCAAGTATGCTAATTACTAGCATCAGTACATTAATTATCCTTTATATTTGTAATATTAATATTGTACTTAATTGATATAAAATCAATAAATTTATCTACATGTAGTTTTTGAAATGATACGTTGACATTATGTGTATCCGAATTGTATCCGTGACATCGGTGATTCCGAAGTGTATCGGTGACATCGGTGATTCCGAAGTGTATCAGTGACATCGGTGATTCCGAAGTGTGTCAGTGACATCGGTGATTCCGAAGTGTATCAGTGACATCGGTGATTCCGAAGTGTATCAGTGACATCGGTGATTCCGAAGTGTATCAGTGACATCGGTGATTCCGAAGTGTATCAGTGACATCGGTGATTCCGAAGTGTATCAGTGACATCGGTGATTCCGAAGTGTATCAGTGACATCGGTGATTCCGAAGTGTATCAGTGACATCGGTGTTCTACTTAATAACACTATGTCGATGTTCGTCGTGTTTGCCAAGTGGCATATTGTCATCTTTGTGGCATCACGTTCATTAGGAGATGTCTGACCATTGTAAAAGTCTTAGTCATGTTGCGCCTGGATACCGGCAACGCGATGGTATATCGTCTGCCTGAGACGCAGTTGCGGAAGTTGCAGATGGTCCAAAATTCTGCAGCACGTCTCATTGCCGGGACAAAGAGACGAGATCATATAACACATGTTATGTACTGTCTACACTGGCTGTCTGTACATACATCCTGTACTGTCTACACTAGCTGTCTGTACACCAGCGGATTGTATTAAAATTGCAACACCCTGTTTACCGCGCTGTGCACCATCTCGGCCCTACATACTTAGCATTGCTCGTGACCCCTTACACGCCGACTAGATCACTTCGATCGACCGAACAAGGTCTACTGATGGTCCCTAGATATAACTTGGAACGCTATGGCAAGTCGGTCATTATCGGTGGCTGGGCCGATTCTATGGACTGCCTCACGCCGTCAGGAATGCTGACTCCGTTGTCACACTTAAGACATTATTAAAGACACATTTGTTCCGGCAGGCGGTCGCGCAATTTTGCACTTTGCAGTAATATTTTAGCTATTAATTTCATTATGTATTTCTGATGTTTCTATAAACTAACTTATTCTACCTATTCATTTAAATAATGTAAGCACCTTATTTATTTTAGTTATTTAACCTGTTAGCTCATTTAATTTATTCTTTTAATCTGTTTTAGCTCATTTTAATGTATTTTCTTGATATAGGTACAACTGTAGCGCCTTTGAGCTTTGAGCTTTACCCGTATACATGGCGCGTTATAAATGTTTAATAATAATAATGCAATTATGTGTGCGCGTGAAATACTATTATTATTATTATTATTCCACATTTCACTACAACGAAAGATAGCCCGTGAAGACAGTAAAACATTGATATGACGTTGCGCCGTTAATGTGACATAGAACTTGTAAAATCGTATCCCAGAATAAAAAAAACTTGTTTCCGAATAACTGTTAAATTACCGAATATGTTTTATGAAATTACATGCCATGGCTCCTGTTAAAAGTCAACGATATATCCCAATGTCTCTTCGCTCACCTGTAAGATAGAATACGCTATTGGTCTATCTTGGTAGATCCTATGCTATGGTATTCGTGAATCAAGTACGATAAAATAAACCGAACTTAAGCTCATTCCGCATCGTCCAACACAGTTTGGAGAAGGATTTGTAGAAGCAAAATGCTTACATATTATACTTATAGAATCCCATTGAGCTGTAGATAACAGTATGTTACATGATATATTGTGTTTTATTTGCCAGCCACCAGACGACCAGTGGCACCACATCGTCTGGGTGTATGATGGAGTGGGTCTGACTGTGTATTTTGACAAAAATCCGGTCAGTCCCCCCGGCCCCTTAATAGGAGGTATATTTTACTTCATATATTTGTGCTATCGCACACTAAGTCAAATACAAGACTGCAATAATTAATCAGCCAGTCTTTTGGACAATGATAATACAGCTGCTTTCTAGACATTTATCAAAACAATGGCCACCATTACTATAACTGCCCTCGCAGCCTCAGACATCTTCTTACCGGAACTGATAAGCATATTATTATCAACGACAATATAATATTGTGTGTGTGTATATATATAAAACGCATGTTCAAAATGGGCAGCATTTTCGCGTAATACAAAGCTGGGTGGCCATATTCTCTAAAACTCACAAACGGGTATCATAAAGAGTGTGCCGAATTTTGTCTGTTCTCAGGTTTCCTGGTGAACAACGACGTGCCGATGTACGTCGGGTTCGACTGTGACAAGTACTTCTTTGACGGCTGGATGGACGAGGTACGTGTTATCTAGCTTCATCACTATGCTCTGATTAGTTTACAATCCATTATTTCAACCAATGAAAACGTGTTGTTGTCCGATAAGATGTTGCCAATACACTATGTAAATCCGTGATTAAGAAGTTATATTTATTTCACTTTTTATAGTCCACTCATGTTGTGGAAGGTTTGTGCAAGTGAACGAGTGAAGTTTTGTTTAGTTCCAAACCTGTTATTAATTGTATCTAACTAATATGATATTAACATTGCGTTATCCTTACATTTCTCCTGGACAGTGTACCAATATAGATATCCTCAATAATGAAGACATAGCTTGGCTGCAGACTTTATTGAACATAGTATTACTAGAATAGTTGGCGATCTATGCTGTTTGAGCGCTATAATAATTATTTGACCGTTTTACTAATTATGAAACTGCATAAGTATGGATGCTTGTTATTTTGACATTCCAATAACGCGGCATCTGCACCAGCCCTGTGTTTCCTAAGCACTAGTACTGTGTGTATTGCTAGTTCCAACGTTCAATATAAAATCAAAACGAAGGCCGTAACTGGCAGTCGATCGTTCGTTCCTAATCGAGATGTCAATTTTACAATGTTACTTACTTTAGCTTGTATATTCGGGTGTGCCTACATCTATTCTCATTGAATGTTGTCATGTCAAAGAAAATGACATTTACTATTTGTTTTCAGCTGCTGGTTTACAACAGAGTTCTGACAGAAGCCGACGTCGTCGTGTTGTACAACAAGTGAAGTGGTTTGGCCAAACCGCCTTGAACACAGCGACAGACATACCCGAGTAATACCCTGCATATTGTTGTGCCTGTGTATTCAGCTTGACTCATTTTCTCTCTGTATAACTAGTAGCAGTACTGGTTACATACAATTATTACGTCTTACACATCCGAAGACGATAACATATAAATCGATTTTATATGACATGTGAAGGGTATAATAAAAAATCTGCCGCATTTAATATAGTTGTACGTTGATATTATGTGTATGTCTGGTAGCCTGTGGTTCACTTGGAACCAACAATGACAACCACGTGCGCTCACTGGGGCGTGGACGGTTGATCAAGATGTCGATTGTAATCCACTGTTATGAATATTGACAAAAAAGGTACTGTTGATAACAATGAATTTTAATCGGTATTGACCAGGTATATTCATCTGATGTTGACGCTATGAAAATGTGAAATCATCATTGGTCTGAAATGCTGCCCTGAAGTGTAAGACAATTAAAGCATAGACGTAAGTGTAATACTAAAGCATGACGTGTAAGACAATTATAGCATTGATGTAGGTGTAACACTAAAGCATGACGTGTAAGACAATTACAGTATTGATGTAAGTGTAACACTAAAGCATGACGTGTAAGACAATTACAGTATTGATGTAAATGCAACACTAAAGCGTGACGTGTAAGAAAATTACAGTATTGATGTAAGCGTAACACTAAAGCATGACGTGTAAGACAATTACATCACTGGTGTAAGTGTAATACTAAAGCATGACGTGTAAGACAATTACAGTTTTGATGTAAGTGTAACACTAAATCATTACATGAAGACAATTACAGCACTGATGTAAGTGTAATACTAAAGCATGACGTGTAAGACAATTACAGTATTGATGTAAGTGTAACACTAAAGCATTACATGAAGACAATTACAGCACTGATGTTAGTGTAACACTAAAGCACGAAGTTGTCTATGCCACTTTACGAAATTAATGCAAAAGCACCGAAACTAGTCTTCTAGTCTTTGGTCAGATATGTTGCTTTGAAGAATGTCGAGACATTGCTAAGGTACAACCAATGATGCGTTCAGAAATAAGTGTTGTTTACCTATACCGAGGATGCTACATTAAAATTACACAAGTGTTTGCACATTAATCAATTCAAGTTCGGCCGTGTTCGCCTAAACGACGGCTAACAAATCATATTTGTCGTATTCGTGAAACAGCGCGATATTGAGTTTCTCTACCAGACTTTGTATGACGGCAGTCCACAGCAGTCTAGGTCAAATCCCGCTAGGTGGCGTCACATTTAGTATACGACCTAATTTGTTTACCTCACGTAATAATTGTCTTCTTGTTTTCGCGTGTAATAACTTAGCCATGATGCTATACACCAATGGTTGGTTCGATTACTGATAATATCTCCTCTGGCCACTTGTGTCAATATTCCAGCATGATCTAATAAAATACCATTTCCGCATTACTGGAATAAATGCTAAACATGAATGAAAAATGTAACCAATACAAATGGATTTACATCCTAATCATAACGTCACTAAGTCACACACGGAAATTCGTGTGCCATACATGTTGGGCAAATTCAAACATGTTTTCCTTATTATGGTCCTCGATATAATAGTTGTTTGGGTCTCTTGACGACACTTCAGTAACCGGAAGAGACATTGCAGCGGTAATTAACACATGTCTAATTAATGTAATACGAACATCCCTGTATTATCGTCACTTTATTATGACCAACGTCGAAACGAAGGAAAGAACGTGTTCCTTCCTACTTAACAGGTCGGTTGGTTTAGGGCATGCCCAACAGTTGTGCTAGGACAAGGCATCATTTAAAACAGCATATGATAATAATTTGAGTAATCATTTGTACTACAACGCCGTATCTTCGCCCACGAGCACTAAGGTATCTTCGCCCGCGAGCACTATGGTATCTTCGCCCTCGAGCACTATGGTATATTCGCCCTCGAGCACTATGGCATATTCGCCCTCGAGAACTATAGTATCTTCGCCCTCGAGCACTATGATATCTTCGCCCTCGAGCAATATGATATCTTCGCCCTCGAGCACTATGGCATCTTCGCCCTCGAACACTATGATATCTTCGCCCTCGAGCACTATGATATCTTCGCCCTCGAGCAATATGATATCTTTTCCCTCGAGCACTAAGGTATCTTTGCCCTCGAACACTATGGTATCTTCGCCCTCGAGCACTATGGCATCTTCGCCCTCGAGAACTATGGTATCTTCGCCATCGAGCACTATGATATCTTCGCCCTCGAGCAATATGATATCTTCGCCCTCGAGCACTATGGTATCTTCGCCCTCGAGCACTATGGTATCTTCGCCCTCGAGCACTATGACATCTTCGCCATCGAGAACTATGGTATCTTCGCCCTCGAGCAATATGATATCTTCGCCCTCGAGCACTATGGTATCTTCGCCCTCGAGCACTATGATATCTTCTCCCTCGAGCACTATGGTATCTTCGCCCTCGAGCACTATGGTATCTTCGCCCTGGAGCACTATGGTGTCTTCGTCCTCGAGCACTATGATAGTATAGAGCTTCACTGAGACAAATCCTTGACTTTGCTAAGACAATCAGACGGGGATTTTCGCGGCCAAACCTGGGTTGTTGTTTTTACCTTCCACAGGCTGACACGCTTGCCTTTCCGAGGCGGGCAGAAATGTCATCGTCAATCGTAGTATTTTCGGACAACGCGCTTTCCAAATATGCGAATTTCTCCACAACGTTCAAATATACGTCGTCTATAGTAATATGAGGTGGCATTCAATACAACTGATTAAATAAAACATTTGATTTCAGAATATTTAAAACGTGCAAACAAAGTAAAGACTAAACGTTACATGCATCCATACATGTGTATACGTGTACAGGCAAAGTGTTGTGTTACATGTATTATGTTTTAACTTTAGGGAGGCACGGCCATATATCGTAACACGTGCAAAGCATTGGTATTAGAAGTTGAAGCTAAATGAAACTCTACAGGTCTCGACACCCAGGGTGGTCGTTCCCCGCGGCATGTCATGTTGTTAACATTAAAACGATAGGCTGAAACGGTAACTGACTGATATAAAAAAGTGAAATGGTTACTATATTTGTGTTTTTAGGTAATTTGTGTTTTTAAGTAATATCAAAATGCATCAATCCAATGCTAGCAGACACTGATCGGGAAGACAGCAATCGTTTTAATATATACTGCTTGCACTATTGGATTGGTGCATCATAACATCATAATACATAAGCTACGGCAGAAACGACACCTTTTAACCGTCTGGTTTATAAACACGAATTAAGTAACCAAATATCTAGATTTACAGGACATGTAGTGATACCGATATAAGTAGCACATAATTTACTTTGAATTAAGTACAGTGTCGCTAGTATTACTATTTCGGGAACTAGGCGCCTGCAGTACTCAGCAGACAGAAATTTATATATCTTATATGCAGCCTAATAAGTTATCCTTATGGCCTGACAAACATTGGTGACGCTACTGTGTTATTACATTTCGAGCAACGGGTCTACAAAAAGAGAGCATTACCAGAAACACCAGCAGCAGCAGTACCAGAAACACAAGCAGCAGCAGTACCAGAAACACCAGCAGCAGCAGCA
>SDWI01001137.1:142223-154188 GCA_009193005.1 Lamellibrachia luymesi
TATTCCAGAAAATTGTCATCGCCATATAGTGACGCGAGTGAAATTAGACGAATGTAAACGAATGTCACAAGTCACGTCACAAAGCCACGTGATAGAATTTGACGTGCACTTTGCCAGTTTGACGCACTAAACATCTAGTTTTACCTATGCATAAATGTTTTTGTTACATTTTGTACATATAGTACATAAAATACTAAACTTTGTGTACACACCTAAAAAGCATATCAGTTAGTGCCTTATTGTTATTCCCTTTAATCAGTTGACCAATCAGTTGACCAATCAGTTGACCACCAGGCAAACTATGTAAGAATGATCACACATCTATATATGACAGGAATCACGTACCGACCGACTGAACAGTTGCTTTAGACACCGCCTCTTCGAAGAGATCATTACTCTCCTAGGATAAAACAAATCAATATCAATAGTATAATAATCTCGCAGATACATAACACGTTAAGATGTCGCCAAACAATATGTAGTAGAACGGAATTATAATACTGTTTGTAACGAACAGTTTGGCATAGTTTACGTATTAGTGCTAAATAAAATAAAACACATACATTTGTATATTGCGACGGGATAAGGATATGCCTATGCATTTTGAATGTACTGTTACTCTCCTATGATCAAATACATCAATATTTTTGTCAGAATCTCACAATTACATAACACACTCATAAAAGCAATATGTAATACAACGGAATTATAATACCCTTTACATTTCGAACGTTGTTTACATAATGTACTTAATGAGCCGTAGTAAATTAATTACACATAAAAAAACATACATTTGTACTTTGCGTTATGACAGAAAACAGATTAAGACAATGTTTATGCATTTTATTCGTGTTAAAAAAACATACATCGTTTTCGATTAATCAGGCGGTCATCATACCTTGCTAATAGCAGCGCCATTTACCAAAGCAACCGTCATCAGACACACACAAAGGCACAGCAACATAATCATGTTCACACCCATCGTCAGTTATCGGAACCTAAAACAACAAAGTGACAGACGGTCAAACAACTGTTTTCATCCGTTGCAATGGTGTCATTTGACTACGCACGCACGCACGCACGCACGCACGCACGCACGCACGCACGCACGCACGCACATACACACCCACGGCCGGGATAATATGCCAATATGACCGACATCATCAGTTAAACACCTGAATTGAACACTACTCTGTAACTTATCTTGTAGTTATCGTTGTCCTCAACAGTTTCAGACATAATTTACAGTATAATAACTCATTTGTTGCTGCACGAGCTGAAATACCTGGTTCTATAAAGCGAGCTTACTTTGTGCAGATTCAACGAGTTCTTCACACAGCTGTTGAACTTCCAAAATGAAAATGGCCGAGGAGTCGGCCCTTATAAATGATTTGGACACACCCACAACACACTACACCCGTGATGTTTGGCAGGCGCGACAAGCCTATCACGTGTCCTTCTACTGGCAACAGGCCACGATAAATATATACGAAGGTTCGACAGCGAGGGCCGTCTCAAGGCTCGCAGGTGTTTGGAAAGCCTTAATAAATGCACATAATATGTTCCTTGTGTAACTTTGACTTTTTTTAGCAAATGGTACCACGCACAGGTCAATGACCACGCACAGGTCAATGACCAGCGCAAATAACAAAACAAAACAAATGTCCAATCTAGAGTTGTGAATAGTTTAACTAAACTAAATGCTGAATAAATAATTAATTAGGGGATTATGTGCGTGTGCGTGTGTGCGTGTGTGTTGTGTGTGCGTGCGTGCGTGCGTGCGTGTGTGCGTGTGTACGTACGTATGTATGTATCATCATCATCATCAAACTGTGTTCCTGCGACATAAATAGTCTGGGGACATCTTAATGTCACAATCAGTCCCCCCACAGTCCTTGCCATCTTGTCCGGTCAGTCGTCATCTCTGTGAGTCTTAAAAGGTCTCTGTTCGATCGTAACTTGACGCCCTTCTCTTTGAGGTCTGAGCGCAACACGTCAAATAGGTTGGTGGTGTGCCTACCAAGTCGGCCCCTGGATAGATTTGCCCCAGCAACCGCAAACTGCAAGGACGATTGTACTTGCTGTGACAGCCGTCCTGGGCAGTGTCGCTAATAGTTCACGCTAAAATGCAAGACGAGTTATACAAGTTGTGTTACGCCTAGATATATATATATATATATATATNTATACATTGCGCGCATCAGACCAGCTGAGTCGAAACGTTTCAGTTATCCATAATAATCCATAATATGAGTATTCATTGGTACTTTAAACTCTACAGTACAGTAAATTATAGCTCAGAACCTGTGAAGATGAAACGAGAATTAAATCGGTTGGCATTATCACAGGTCATATTATTAGTAATATTGTTGTTGTTATTGTTGTTATTATTATTATTGCTATTATTATTTTTTATTGTGATTGTTCTTGATGCTGCTGTTGTTTGTATTATTGTTATTATTAGTAGTAGAAGTAGCAGTAGTATTAGTAGTGTCATTATTATTTTTTTTTTGTGCGCTTTATTATATTTTATTATTACCGGGTATTATAATTAGTATTATTATTATTATTATTATTAGTAGTAGTAGTAGTAGTAGTAGTAGTAGTAGTAGTAGCAGTAGTAGTAGTTAGCAGCTGTAGTAGCAGTAGTAGTAGTAGTAGTAGTAGTTATAGTAGTAGTACTAGTAGTAGTAGTAGTAGTAGTAGTAGTAGTAGTAGTAGTAGTAGTAGTAGTAGTAGTAGTAGTTTATATGATTGGAATGTTAGTTACTACTGTATATAAAGAAATATGTCAACCAATCTAAGAGATCCAACCGAGACTGGGGGTGCAAACTGTTCCCCTGAGTCTGCAACAAACTACATTTGTTTCGTGTAGCAGTGTTTGAAACACTAATCTACCAGCAGGCGGGATCGCATCACACAAGTAGTCTCAGAACGTTGCGTGACAACATAAATCTACCCACTGGCGGGTAACCTCACTCGAGTAGTCTCCCATCAGTATGGTGAACCAACATAACTATTGGAGCGTGGTGGTGAATTGGCCTGATGGTTAGAACATCGGACTCTCAATACAGATACCCATTTTTGAATCCTGTTGCTGCCCGTTCGAAAGTTTGGCAATTTCGTTCACTCCATTTAGTCTCACCTCACACAGTTGTATTACAGGCTACACACCTGGCTATAAACGGTGGTGGACACATGAATAAATAGGTTTCGCGCATTAATTGCAAGGAGGCTGAAAGCTTCACAGAGAAGTCGAGTTGGTGTTCGAATGAACGCATTTTTAATTCCTGTTTTCTACAATTTCTTACGGTAAATAAACTATAGCAATACATATTAAAAATATGAAGCACGACATTGCTAATTTAGATGTATTTTGTGGCAACACAATTATGGTATTTAGTCATTGGAATCATAATTATGAAAGCTGCAATTAGCTGCTGCTCCTCTGCTAACCAATAACAATCGTTAATCAGTCCCTTTAGACGCGCGAATACGGGAAGACGTTTGTGTTATCCTTATTCAGTCAGTATATTAAGCAGGTGCCCGAGTCGTTCTTATTTGTTAGTGTGAAGGCCTCAACATAACATAAATGTAAGCTAATACAAATATCGCATTTTTGCTGAAGACATTTTGGAAGGAACTTGTGAGATTGATAACGCAAATTAATATCTCAAGTGAAACTTTCTTGATACGCCGTAATGGTCGTTATGTAGCAAGGTGACATCTATCGACTACATATTGTTTGTCTACCTTATATGTTTTGAGTTGCTTTTTTGCAAGACAACTACTGCTGCCAGATTGCGCTTGGAACAGGGGCAAATGAACCGTGTGAACCTGCATGTGTTCGTGTGCGTGTTGTGTATCCGTGAGTTCTGAGAAACTTGTTTTACGCCCCGTGCAAGTGGGTGACGTCGTCTCTTGTTGCGACTCGCATCACGTCACACCTTTTCTAAATTAATGGTTTGACCACACTAGTGGTGCGTGTTTCAAATACCTGTCCCGTCATAGAAAATGTATTGTCCCGTCATAGAAAATTAACTATTTTATATCATAAGCGTGTGTAGTACAGCTACATTTGGTTTTCTCAGAAAAAAAAGACTATCAACCAAACTCACATTCCAAATTGCGGGGGACTTAGGAAAAAGTACAATATTTGACACAAATATATGGATCTATCATCATTATTATAATTATTTGGAACGCGTGGACTTCGTACGTATTTATGTATGTATGTATGTATTTATTTATATATGTATGTATGTATGTATGTATGTATGTACGTATGTATGTATGTATTTATATATGTATGTATTTACATATGTTTGTATGTATGTATGTATGTATGTATGTTTGTATTTATGTATGTATGAATGTACGTATATACGTATGTTTGTATTTATATATGTATGTATGTGCGCATGTATGTATATATATATATATATATATATATATATATATATATATATATATATATATATATATATATAATATGAATGGATGTGCTTATTATATAAGTGGACTTTGTGTTGCGAATGTAAATTATAATTAAATATGCTGATATATTCAGTCAATGTTTTCAGAGATCCAAGTTACAATAATTATGTTGCACAGTTGTAAGTCCCCTGTAACAAACTACATTTGTTACATGTATTAATGTTTGCAACATTAATCTACCAGCAGGCGGATTCGCATCACGCAAGAAGTCTCAGAACATTGCTTGAAAACATTTATCTACTTGCCTGTGTGCTCGCGACAAGCAAGACTTTTCGCGAGGTCTTGTGATTTTTTAATTGTGTTATTGAGTATGTTGAATAGCAGGATAGATGAACATAAATGTCCTGACATGGTTGCGCAGAGAGATCTAGAGACAGAGAAAGACAGAGGCAAAGAGACAGACAGACAGAGACAGAGTGAGGGAGAACATTTACCATGCCCGCAACAGCGGATACACGAAAGCATTTATGTATTCACACTTTGGTATGACATCATGTGCGTGTGCGTGTGCGTGTGCGTGTGCGTGCGCGTGCGCGTGCGCGTGCGCGTGTGCGTGCACATACATATTTGATGAACAAAGATCGCAGTGATATCCACATTTCAAAATTAACGAACATAATTAGAAAAATAAGTCACTGATTTGTATAGAAATGTTTTTTTATAATCAACATACCATGCACCTATCTTGTAATCCAAAAAATAAAGAAAAAATAATCACAGTGAGTCCCGTTTTTGTGTGTTTTCTCTGAATCAGTAAAACGGAATGTAAGCCCTTTCATAAGTTCATATATATGTGTGTGTGTGTGTGTGTGTGTGTGTGTATGTGTGTGTTTTTTATGTATATATATTATATATATATATATATTTATATATGTATATATAGACACATATATATATATCAACACACACAAACACCCGCGATGGTAAAAACACCATTTTGTTCATTTAGTAATTTCACTGGACCAAATCCCAAGACCATTCCTGACACACGGTGAGTCGTCATACGGTGTCTCAGTACGTCAGGCGCTCCATTAGACATCCAATAAAACGTATATGATGATCTAGAATTTTTTTTTAAATGTGTTGTTTTGGTTTGGGGAATATAGTAGCATACACGCAAGACATGGGAAATAGACAGAGAATATAAAGTGAAGGATACTCAACTAGGCATGCACTGTCGCTAATTAAAATATACTAGGCATGCGCTGTCGGAAATGAAAATATATAATCATCTTATCGGGGTAATTAGGAGAAACATAAACCATAAAGGTAAAATGGTAATTATTCCCCTGAATGAAGCTATAGTTAGGCCTCATCTTCGACACTTCATACAAGCTTGGAGACCATAACGTAAAAACGACACACCTAAGCAGGAGAGTTCGCAAAGAAGAGTAACAAAGTTGTTTACAGAAGTGTCCGCGACTTACGAAAAACGCATCAAATGAAATTAGTGTGATGACCCTAGAAACTCGGTGTTTTAAAGGAGATTAAATGGAAATCTGCATTACAACATGTGTAATAGTAAATTGAAAAAAATACGCAAATCAAAACTTGTATCCATTACCAGCCACTTTTGAAATGGGTACTTTGAAAAAAGGCCTGTTAACCTAAATAAAATAATCTAGAACGTGACAGTTGTCATCAAATTTTTAAAGGTGGCAAATAAGTAATAAATCAGTTACAGTAGACATGGTGTGTCCATGTCTAGGCAGTTTGTCGCATGTTGCTATTGTCAATCACGCAAACAGCTGGACAAAACAGTAGCCAAATTACTTGCATCCACGGGATGGATTGTCAGCGGCATATGCGGCTAACACAAAGTACATACTTCCCCAGAGGCTACGAATGTCGCGTGTCACTAAAGGTGCTGGCGACACTCGGCCCTTTAGAACGTGTTACTTGGTTTATGAAGTTTAAGTGTTTATGACCCAAATGGCAACAAACGCTCGCACACGCACGCACGCACGCACGCACGCACGCACGCACGCACGCACGCACGCACGCACGCACGCACTCACGCACGCATGCGTACACACAAAAAGACATACATTAACATGTTTCAGCTGTTCTCGCACAAATTCGTCCAGACTCAGTTATAATGAACATGTGCCGTATATATCAGAAACACCTATATGTGTATTCTGCAAACATGCATGGTTATAGTAAGGTTAGTAATACAAATAATTGTAATTACAAACATGCACGAAACTGTTACATTATCACAAAATAAGAATATTTAAAAGAGACTACGTATAAAATTATAGAACTGTTTAATCAAAAACCAGGCTCAATTAATTGTGAAAACCACAATAGTGCAGTCAACTGACTGAATGTATATGTCGTGTAATAGCACATGCGATGCCGCTTTCCATTGTACCAGAAAACAATGACATTCTTGTACAGGTGAGATGCGCCATATGACGAATGGCTTCGAACTCGCAGAGGCCGCGGATCTTCTACTTTCGTCATGTTTGCAGTTACCTGAATGTTGACACCTATCGTCTTGATGTAATTTTTACCCTTCAAATATCTCGCGTTATATATTGCAAGACAACTACTGTCGCCAGACGCGGCTGAAGGAAGGACACCTGAACCGTATGCTCTTGAATAACAAATATGTGTTGGCTACATTTCAGCATAAGGGAGCGTGTTATGTATTCGTTCTGTGCTAGTCAGCGAATCCCTCAAGTTGCCTCAAGTCACGCCATTTCTAAAGAAATGTCTTGGTCGAATTAGTGATGTATGCTGCAAAAAATGTCCCGTTATAGAAAGGGCTGACAGCTTGATGTGAGCGTATGTAGCATAACTTTTTTTCTGAAAAAAAGACTATCAATCCAACTTCCATGCATTCCCTTATGATAAATATTTTATCTGACAACAGTGTCCATTGATATGACCCGTTTGAATGAATTACTTATTAAATGAGTGGAATTCCGGTTGCTGCTGTGTATACAGAAACATGCCAACCCATTCAATCAATGGGTTTAACGACCCAACCGAGAATTAGGGTACACAATTTTATCTTGTAATAAACTTCATTTATCGTATGTTTGCAACACAAATGTAGCGTCAGGGGATTTCGCATCACGCAAGTTGTCGCAGAACGTTGCGTGACGAAACAACTGTAACAGGAGGTGTTTCTTTTATACCACTTACGCAAGTCGTTGGTAGAAATGGCATTTTGTACAAAAGCTACATTTATGACATCGACACGTCACACGGACGAAGAAGAAGACCAGAACAACTGCATTCGCATGCGTAAATAAAATATTGAATTGATCATCGATTAACAACACACGCACGCACGCACGCACGCACGCACGCACGCACGCACGCACGCACGCACGCACGCACGCACGCACGCACGCACGCACGCACACACGCACAAACACTCACACGCACACGCACACGCACACACACACACACACATACGCCCACACGCACACACGCACAAACACTCACACGCACACGCACACACACACAAACACACACACAAACACGCACACACACACGCACACGCACACACACACGCGCGCGCACACACACAATGCTTAAAAACTTTGAAAGAAACTATTCAATAAATTGTCTTCAAATCCACTATTTGACTCCTTTCAGACAAATAAACCCCGCAATCTTCATAATAACAATCTTCCGCATGTCCAGTAGTAAACGACCACCATCCAAGACATAGATTCATTGAAAGGCACGTCATGTAAGAACACATCATGTATATATGATCGTTTCTAGACGGCCGTATCCCACGACCACTCCTGATACACGATAATTCATCGTGAGGTTCAGCCTCGCTCTATTAGACGTTCCAGTGTTTGCCAAACACCTAACAAACTGTACAAGACGATGAAGGACGTTAGTGAACCTGTCTTAAAAATGCGGACATTAATCAATTACGTGTGCGCTCTAGTTGCAGGCTGTGGATAACACACAGACGGTGAATATGCACTCAACTATTCTGTTAGGTTTGTACAATCGACAATGAAAATTACTTAGAAATAAAAGAGGTAATCACATTATCGGATGAAATAGGAGAAATTAAACATAGAGAAAACGGTATATGTGTCTACGTAAAACAATAGTTAGGCTTCTTCGAGGATACTGCGTACAAGCTTTCATGAACGGGAAAGTCTACAAAAAAAGAAACTTGGATAATTCCAGAATAATTGTTAAATGGGAATATGCATTACAAAAAATAGAAAACGCTGAATCGGACCGTGTAGCCATTACCAGCCATTTGTAAAATGGGTGCGTGCGTGTTCACCTGAATAAATTAATCTAGAACGTCTTAGTGTTAGTACACCACGTGACCATTGTACAAAAGTGGCAAAGAAGTAATCAATCATTTACAGTAGACACTGTGTGTCTATGTCCAGAGACTCGAATCCTGTTACTGTAAATCACGCAGCCAGTTAGACCAAACAGATGCCTTCAGGTGACTTATTTCTCATGGAAATGCCAGCGGCATCTGCGGCCATCTCAAAGTGTGTGCTTTCCCTGAAAGCTATGAATCTCTATGAATGTGTTACAACGACACTCTGACCTTATCAAGTAGTCTCTTGGTTTATGAAGTGTCAGTGTTTATGGCTTTGAAAGTAGGTTTACACGAGGCAAATATCACAATGAGCCGATGCATGCGATCAGATTGCATTACGCTCGTCCCGTATAAACTATACGTCGCCACGACGCATTTAGGCGACGTCGCAATACGGAACTGATCTTATTTTCAGGCTTGATTGAGACACCTTTTTTGGTCCACGCCTTTTCGTCGTGTTTAGGCTAAATCCTACATTTAACGGTTGCGCGTATGCATAAAGGTCCTTGGTTCAGTCGACTATATGACGGGCTTACCAAGGTAGAAATAAACGTTTGATTGTGCGTGCGCGTGTGCGTGTGCTTTTGCGTGTGTGCCTGCGTGTGCATGTCCATTCACCATTGTTTTTTTATTCTATCATGTTGCATTATATTGTATTGTATTGAATGTCTTTGCATTTCTCTTTGTTCTTTTAAAATTGTGAGCGCGCGTATATATTACTACGAGTCGGTTTGTTTATTACAGAACATAACTGTTCTGTCTCACAAAAATGGTACGGCCCAACCATCGGTCCGGTGGACCTGTTTTGGCAGCCACAATTGACCCCTCTGGAATAAAACTGCATGGATAAAACATGTTCAGCTGCCAAAACTGCTACCTTGACTTCAAGTTCAGAGCGGCCTTCCTATTGCAGTAAACATTAAACAAAACAAGTTCTTAAGACACATTGATGGTGAACTTATATAAACCTAATTATAATGCAAAGTGTCTGTAGAATTGGTTCTCAAAAGCTCAAACGCTTCAAACGAAGGTAACGTGTCACGCGTGTCAGAATAATGTATAAAACAGTGTCGGTTCTGCTGCCGGCTGCCGCCGCCGCCGCCGCCGCCGCCGCTGCTTCTGCTGCTGCTGCTGCTGCTGCTGCTGCTGAATGAAACGGCAGCCGATGACACCCAATACCGACCGCGGCACGGCTAGGCGTACAGACATACAGTACGTTGCGCAATTGGGCTCTGTGTTGACATATCGTGCAGCCGTTGCTGTACACGGTCTATGAGGACGAGGACATGGACGAGGACAAGGACGAGGACGAGGACAAGGACGAGCCAGCAACTAAGACAACATTTAAGAATATCATGGCAGCGGTTTACTAGGAAAACCTTATTGAACACGCAACATCCTAATTGTATGGGCTGCGCCATACTGTTGGATACACTACGTCACGAGTGCGGTATTCTGGCAATATTCGTTCGTCAAATGAAAATATATATGCGTATACAGCTATTCCTATTCTTGACAATAGGACATTACCATGTTATTTGCTTCCAATCTCAACTTATGTAACTTATGTTCTGTGTATGCCGGCCTCCCTTAATACGTCACATTAGTCTAGGACTTTATGTCACCCCGATTGTAAGGAGCTATGTATGGGCTTATCGGTCGCGCTGGTTAACATGTCAGCCATCGGTCATTCGGAGAAATGACCGGATTCTTCAACCTTTACTACACATTCTAGGTAAACCATTGGCGTGATATTCTTAATTTTAGTTGCACCAAGTTAGTTTATAATATTATCTGTTTTAGGTGCATAGCCCCAAAACCATGCCAATGTTTCGCTTTATAGAAGGGGTGTTTGACCGCGATGAAAACGCACAAATCATAGGTATACGGGCATACTAATGGGGACATACTAACGGGCACATACTAACCGGGACATACTAACGGGCACATACTAACGGGGACATACTCGTCAGTGATAATCTTGTGACCACGTTACGCGAACCAGTGAAACGTTTCTTTTTATGCGCTAAAAACTACATTGATTGTCGGGAGAACAATAAACTACAAGGTGAACTTCAATAATCCGGTGCCATCACTTCAATAACGTAATCAAGATTAGTAAGTAGAGACGCTATGTTAGTGACACAAAAAACTTCAGCTCAGTATGAATGCGAACCAGATTTCAAATTGCAACTAACTAATTACAACTAACTAATTACAACTAACTAGCCGACAAAACAGAGAAGACAACACGAACAAATTTATTAAACGCGGTAATAATGATAGTACGACTTAAGGTAATTGCGTTGTTTTTACGATTATCATAATAACCAAAACTGTGGCAATAAAGTTGACTTCAGTTGAATCGTGTGTAGGTGGGTGTGTACACGCACTTCTATAGAGTATCTAAGCGTGTGAGCACAAAACAAAACCATTAATATCGAAATGAATGACGCCATCCTAAATGTATATTTTGAAGACACCTACTTAAACTATGTTCCACAAACGAAACATACACAAACATACACAAACGTACACAAACATACACAAACGTACACAAACATACACAAACGTACTGTAATAAACGTATTAAATATTCGGTATTTTACATATAACAACTGGTAGGTTCATGTCGTTAGGGAACTAGATCAGACGACATATTTTCAGATATTTGAACTAGCACAAATGTTACATAAATCTTTGCATCAGGTTTCATATGGAATATTTCGTTGTTTCCGGTTGCCTAGAAACAGAACAGTCCAAAGCAACCAACGGTTGGTTCTCTAATAAAACGCTACAAGTTTTGTTTTTCTTCGGCCATACTCGATAACAGTACTGTAGTGTACATAAATATAATTTCAATGGAAACGTGCAATTCGAGCGGAATGCAAGGCAGTCTACTTGGGCAGTAACGCTAATAATTCACAATGCAGTACTTGTTATGGCTAGACCTTTCTGGAGGTTGCAGCTAAAAAAATAAACTACGCGCCACGGAACAGTTGGGTCTCAAACTATCAGGGTGAAATGCAAAGCTGCTAAATATATCTTGGTTACTTTGTGCTACCCTACAATTAATATATGTTAAAAAACATATATTATTCCATATATATTCCATGTATATATATATATATATATATATAT
>SDWI01001137.1:154875-165271 GCA_009193005.1 Lamellibrachia luymesi
GTGTGTGTGTGTGTGTGTGCGTGCGTGCGTGCGTGCGTGCGTGCGTGCGTGCGTGCGTGCGTGTGTGCGTTTCTGAGCATACCATAACTGTTACGCGTCATTTGGTCTGGAGCAAAAATCGGTACGGAGACCAGTTTTGGCGGCCACAATTGAAAATCAGTTGAACGCTTTTCAGAGCAGTATGCGTGAAACAGAGCAAGTACCAGGCAGAAGTGTATATTACAAAGAATAACCGATATAAATATAGTTATGATATACAGTTAGGTAGAACTGTCTAGCACAGCGATAGGCTGTAGGCGATTTAACACAAAAAGTGCAGAATCATGATAGTGTTTATGGAATTATTTAGCAAACACACAAAGTTAAACGCGATAAACCGGGGAATAGTTGTCTTCAAGAATACTGTGGCTGCCAAAACTGGTTCCCCGGAACGATTTGGTCGGTTCTTTTACCGTTGCTGTCGCTGGTAGCTTCAATAAACCTTTCGGTGTGGCAGTAAGTAAATAACGAATCACGTTTGCGCGACGACCTCGTTCAGCGTTTCAAGGACACGCCCACCGTCGACTTGCAGGACCGACTGGCGCTTTTTTTTTACGTGTTTCTTTCTCAAACTAGGCACGGAGTACACAAAGACGAATACGTAGTGTCGCTGGGCTCTGTTTCGAACCCCCGAGCAGCCGTTGCTGTTCACGGTCTACGATTTGGGTGGTACGTAACGCCAGTGTCGAATATGTCAAGCACAGACGTGCCGTATTAAAAAAATATGCATTTCACCGCGATGAAAACGAAAAAGGCTACAAGTATATCATCTTCAACGATGGTTTTATGCGCACGTTACGTGAAATAGTTAGACGTATTTATGCGTTAAGCAATACTATCGGACCGGGTTGCAGCAGTGTTTTGAATTTGGTGCGGTGAATTGTCAGTAAAGGCGTGGAATATACATCAGAATAAGCATTACTATTACATATATATTATACATAAACGTATTATAGGCATATAGTAGGAAACAGTTTATATTAACATTTAGTCAGAGGCAGTATTTTAGCGTAAGTTAGTCCCAGACTCCGGCAGGGAAGTCAGCGAGCGAAAATAGGGTTTGTTTACAGTTCGAGAATTAAGAATTAAGGTAGCACAGTGAATTGTCAGGCATTTAGTATGCGGGAGTTGTAGCAACTGGGTAGACTTCGTCAAGTCCGGCTGTGAGAAGTCCTGGGCTGAAGTTCATGTGGATGGTTTTAGTTTTGAGTGTAAGGGATGTGCGAAGATGAAGGGATTAGAGGTGGACATGGAACGGCTGAGGCAGCTCGTTGTGCTATTGGTGGGAAGGAAGAGATGTTGGTTGTGCCAGTAGTTCGGGGGGGGGGGCAGTGGATGATAAAGTGGGGAAGGTGAAGAAAAAGATGCTAGGGAAAGCTCACATCAACCTGGGAGGAGGCTGAGAGGAGGTAAGGTGATAGGACGGTGGGAGATTGGACGTAAGGAGATAGGGCGGAAGACGGTGAGAGGGAAGGAGACGGGAGGAAAGGAGACGGGAGGGAAGGAGACAGGAGGGGAAGTGACGGGATGGAATGAGACGGGAGGGGAGGACACGGGAGCGAAGGCACCAGGAGCGCAATATAGCCAGGAAACGGGAGGGAAAGCTGATATGTTGATGGACGAGAGGGAGATGGACAACATGCTGCCTGGTGACACGACTGCGGGACAGAATGCGACGGAAGGGATCCGACGCAAGAGCTACTCTGAAATAGTGATACAGGGGGTGGGGAGGAGAGCGAGGGTGTTTGCGGAGGATTCGATGGTCAGGAAGACTGACAGAGCACTAAACAAGGGGACGACGTGGTGATTTGTTTTCCAGGGGCAAAAATAGAGGCTATCACAGAGAGGGTGGACAACATTGTGAGTCCAGGCAAGGGAGGTTCTATTTTAGTACACATAGGGACAAACAACACAAAGAGGGAGGGTACGACTGCTACAGTTAGGAAACACAGGCAATTAGTTAGAAGAGCCAAACAGACACGGGTTGAGCGAATAATTATGTCAGGGATTCTACCCGTAATGGAAAGCAAGGGACAGGGATATCGAAATTGCATGAGGATAGCAATTAACACGTTAGTTCAGCAACTTTGTAGGGAAGAGGATGTCGGATTTGTGGATTTGTGGGGATGTTTTGTTGGGACGGCTGATATGTACATGAAGGATGGGCTTCATCTTAGTGGAAAGGGTGCAGCTGTGTTTGCGGATGAACTATCAGCAGCAGTAGAAAGTGGCAGGGGAAGCATAAAAAACTATTTTTTGGTAGCAAGCATTGTTTAAAGTAGAAGCGCAGGGGGGTTACTTTGTGGTGCCTTAAAAGGACAAGAGGCCACTAGTACACACAAACCAGTAAAATTTGTCCGGAAAACATTTCTGAAGCTGGGTATAAATGTGTGTGTTTAAATGCAAGGAGCATAGTAAATAAGAGAAATGAATTAAACATTATGGTAGAAGATATTAACCCTCACATAATTGGTATGACAGAATCATGGGCCAACAAAGACATATCAGATGCTGAACTAAGACTGACAGGATACGTAATGTTTAGGAGAGATCGAATAGGAAGAAGGGGAGGAGGAGTTATTTTATATGTTAAAGAATTTCTTCAGGCTTACGAAATAAAATTAGAAATGGAAGCAAATTGCGAAGAAGCTGTTTGGTACAATATAGTTACAGGAAATACGACATTAACTATTGGATTAGTTTACCGAAGTCCAAGCATAGACGAAGAGGATAACAGAAAATTACAAAACGCTAAAAAGGAAATGAGTAAAAGGGAATGTATCATAATGGGACATTTCAATCACGGACACAGAGATATTAGAGGGGGAGAGGACCAACAGTTTCTACTTTTAATTCAAGATAGCTTCCTTACTCAACACGCGCTAGAATCAATCAGGGGAGAGAATGTAATATATTTAGTTTTGTCTTCATGAAATGAATTAGTGGGCAATGTCAAAATACATGAGCCATTGGGTAACAGTGATCATAATCAAATACATATTGACATCAAAGTAAATCAGAAAGTAATAAAGATATGAGGAAGTATTTAACAAAGCTAGATTGGAATAATATGCTGAAGAATAAGATCAAAACTGAATGTTGGAACATTCTAAAATATGAAATTGAGAGAATCATTGATAAATTTGTTCCGTTGAAAAAAAACAAGGAGAACGGTCTAGAAAGAAACACTTGTCAAAAGAAGCTATTACAAAAACAGCGTGCATGCAAACTATGTGGAGGGTTTATTTGCGTACCAGAACGGACGAAGAATACCCAAATTACAAAAAGGCACCTAATGCAGCTACGAATGAAATTAGACAATCAAAAAGAAGTTATGAAAAAAATTGTATGCATATATCAGGAGTAAACAAAACGTACGAGACAATGTTGGACCACTAGAAGACAGTGCTGGAAATATAATGTCACAAGGTTTTTTAATGGCGGAATACCTAAATTGATACTTCAGTTCAGTGTTTACCAGAGAGAATAATAGTTCATTACCAGTTCCAGATACTAAATTTCAGGGGGCAAAATCGGACTATTTAGGGCAGTTAATTATAAAAGAAAATAAAGGCAGTGAAGGATAATAAATCACCTGGAGTGGATGGAATTCCTCCAAAACTACTAATGGAAACAGTAGAACAAATTAGTATACCACTTGCAAGAGTTAAAAGAGGGAGTGGTTCCTGTTGAATGGAAAGAAGCAAACATCATACCATTATTTAAAAAGGGTTCGAGAAATAAGTCAAGAGATTTACAGACCATAGAGTTTAACATCATTGATTTGTAAATTATCAGAAAGGTTAACTAAATACTTTATGGTGGACTTCCTTGTTAGGCATACTTTTAAAAATCCATCTCAACATGGATTCTTAAAAGCAAGGTCATGCTTAACAAATATGTATTGTTTTTTGGAAGAAATCACTAAGTGGCTAGACGAGGGATCACCAGTAGATATTATATACTTAGATTTTCAGAGAGCTTTTGACAAAGTGCCACATCAAAGATTACTACTTAAATTAAAAACCCATGGTATCGGGTTGGCATAATCGACTGGATAGAACAATGTCTGACCGACAAAAGAAAACGTGTTGTAGTAGATGGGGAGGTTTCAAACTGGAAATCAGTTTTGAGTGGGGTACCACAAGGATCAGTATTAGGAACGTTATTATTCTTAATATCCATCAATGACTTGGACGATTATATAATAAGCAACGTACTGAAATTTGCGGATATCGCAAAAGTGTTTAGAAAGCTTAATACTGATGGTGATAAACAATATTTACAAAACGATCTAGATAGATTAGTGAAATAGTCTGAGTAATGGCAGATGTTGTTCAAATTTGGAAAATGTAAATGACTACATACAGGACATGGGAACTTGGAAGTAAACTATAAAATGGGAGATACTATTCTGGTTACTACTGTAAAAGAAAAGGACTTAGGAGTTACAATAAACGCTGATAAGAAAGTTTCAGAGCAGTGTGGTATTGCAGCTTTAAATGGTAATCAAATTATTGGGTTGATTAGTAAAAATAATAATTATAACATACAAGGAGAAAAAGCTAATTATACCTCTGTATAAGGCAATAATTAGGCCTCACCAGAGCACTGTATACAAGCTTGGGGACCATATCATAAGAAGGATGTATATATATATATATATACGCTTGAAAGAATACAGAGGAGAACAACTAAAATGATTCCAGAACTGAGAGACCTTAGTTATGAAGAACGCCTGAAAGAATGTGGTTTAACAACTCCAGAGACAAGGCGGTTAAGAGGAGATCAAATTGAAGTTTTTAAGATATTGAATGGGTATGAAAATATTGATAGACATATATTTTTCACACTCATGAAAGATAATTAAACTAGAGAACATGTGGTAACATTAGTTAAGGATCAGTGTGGATTGGATATCAGGAAATACTCGTTCTCACAGAGGATACCATGGGCTTTTAATTTAAGTAGTAATCTTTGATGTGGCACTTTGTCAAGAGCTTTCTGTAATCCTAAGTAGATAATATCTACTGACGATCCCTAGCCTATCCACTTAGTGATTTCTTCCAAAAAACATAACATATTTGTTAAGCACGATCTCGCTTTTATGAATCCATGTTGATACGAATTTAATAAGTTATGCTTACATATGGTTTGACAAGGAAATCCACCATATATCAATTCAATCACGTAATCAAGTGTAACAGGTGTAGCCAACAGGCAGGAACATCTATATGGGGAAAATAGTTATCTGGACATTTGGCCACCAGGTGGCGCAGACTAGAAACTGACAGGCAACTGGCCAAAGAGCCGTCTGACTCTTGGGGGCTGATTAAGCCGCATGTGCATTTGTAGTTGAATTGTTCGCAATTGTCTTCCGGGCGAAACCAATGTGGTCGCAGATTTCACTTCTCGGTTACATGAAGACAAGGCACGGTTGGTGCAACCAACCTTCACTCAAGTCGAGGCACCAATTCTTATCCATTGGATGCCTTGAGGAAAGCATCGGTAACAGCCACTGATTATGCCAACACCCCTCGCACTAAAGCCAGATATCGTAGCAACTGGCGACAGTTTGTGTCTTTCTGTCAACACCTTACACAAGGCAAACGCCAGTTTCTCCGTTGCTCACCTTACGTAGTTAGATGTTTCTACGAGGCACTGCATAAGGAAGGCAAATAACGATCCGCACTTATTTGGCCGCCACTGCAGCAGATTTTGGTGATCCCACATCTGATTACTTGGTCACTAAACACATGCGCTGTGTAGCAAAACGTCGACCAAGTATAACTGTTCGAAGCCCTCTCTCTACAAGAGATTGGAATATATTGATTGAAGCTTTGTCGACAGCTGGGTGCTCAACTTTCAATCTCGCCCTCCTCACAGCGATGTTTTCGTTAAAGTTCTTTGCTTTCCTCCGAATCAGCGAAGTAACGAGGGGAGAAAACAATCTCACCATGAAACAGTTTTGGCTGATTGATTGATTGATTGATTAATTGATTGATTGATTGATTGATTGATAATTGTATTTGTGGTGTAACAAAGTCAAAACTCAGACTCACTTTCCACCCGCCACATATTGGACCTTTAACAAGCACGGTACCTCAGCCACTGTATGGACATCTGATTGATATCTTTTTCTGTTTTTTACGCTCACATAAATCGCTGCCTCTTTCTTTAGTGGGACATTTTCTTTGTAGCATGCGTAACTAATTTGGTCAAACCATTTGTTTAGAAATGGTATGAAATGGTGCGAGTCGCAACTTGAGACAGGACTCGCCCACTCGCACATGCGTACGACAAATATGTTTTCAGAAATCTCGAATGCACACCACGCACACATATCCCTTGCATTGAAAAATGACAACACATGTTTCTTATACAATACATACAGTTGAGTTGCAATGAACAACTCGATATATTTGAAGCGTAAATAAAGCATCAAGGCGATATGTGTCAACATTGAAACTGACTTCATATTGATAAGTGCTTTCTCGGAAAGCTGCAAACTAGATATAATTTAACAAGATTTAACAAGATTTGCCATCCAAGCCAAAGGCCCAGATGGCAAGTGGACAAGGAAGCCATTGGCTTATCGAGAGTCCAACAATGTTCATCTACTTATAACCCACCCTCCTGAGACATGTGTCAATCTTGTTTTTAAACATATTCACGCTGCTAGCAGTTACACAGACAATTTGTTCCATTCATTTATTGTCCTCTGTGAGAACGAGTGCTTCCTGATGTCCAATCTACATTGATCCTTTACTAATGTTACCTCATGTCCTCTAGTTGTCATACTGGCACTGGCTGGGGTGATATAGCAAATGGTGGCAGGGGTGATATAGAAAGTTGTGGCAGGGGAGATATGATAAGTTGTGGTAGGGTGATATAGCAAGTTATGGCAGGGGGGATATAGCAAGTTGTGGCAGGGGTGATATAATAAGTTGTGGCAGGGGAGATATGATAAGTTGTGGTAGGGTGATATAATAATTGTTCGGCATGCGTGGAGTTTGGATACTATCGTAGAAACGGTTGTGTTCGTTCAAATGAATGTTATAATACATTTGAGCACAATGTATCTTTCACACGGTTATGACGTGTACAAAATGGACATTTGTTTTTTAAATTATTTCTTCCTTTGTTGTTGCTGTCAGTGAGCCAAATCAAAGCTGCTGTTACACGTCAGATTTATGCCGATATACTGTATTACATGTTAAGACTTTCCGTGCTTTAAAATCAAAGGTGTTTGAAACGTATCATTCGTCACTTCGCACCAAACATTCGAACACGCCTGCTTGATGCGAAGAATTACGTTGTCACGCAATATTGCAAAAACACTTGCGTGGTTAGTACCAATCTGGGGATAGATTTATGTTGCATTTTGTGAAAACTTATATATGTAATTGTTTTGCAAGCTAAGGCCGTTTTATATTATTATTAGAAGTATCGTTCGCGTCACGACAACCAGCGTGAGCGACCACCTGGCTCTTGCGCCCGCTTCCACCGCTTCCATTTAATTATTGTTCTATATATTGTTCTCTACTCGGCCTAAATCTGCGATCTGACGCAGTATCTTCAGGTCGGCCCTTGTCTTTAGCCGCATGCCGATCATACATACATATATACATACATACATACATACATACATGCAAGAATACATACATACATACATACATACATACATACATACATACATACATACATAAATACGTAATTTCAACATATAAATTCCACTATTCACAAGTCCGGTTCCTATATCTACGTTGGTCGCCGAAAGTTAATTCGATTTTTTTTCTGGCTATTGTACGGGCATTCCCTGTATGTGGTATTATTTACAAATTAAATTCTGAATTAAACAACTGTTCTATGAATGTTTTAGGGATCTTCTAAAAATACGTGGTACAAACTTTGGGACGTCCCGTATTCCGATACATTCTGATATGGTGCGTGTGCCACTCTGCATTAACACGGCCACGTTAATGTGCTAGACATAATTATTAATATGTTTTGTGGGTGTTTACGAATCGTTTATAATGACCGACTCCTGGGCTATTTTCAATTGGGAAGTTGCCGGGTCTAATGAGAATAACACGTTGATAAGTTGCTCTGGTGTGTGTGTGTGCGTGTGTGTGCGTGCGTGCGAGCGTGCGTGCGTGTGCGCGTGCGCGCTGAATGTGTGCATGTATGCATGCATGTATGTATATATGTTTGTATGTATGTATGTACGTATGTATGTGTGTATGTATGTATGTATGTATGTATGTATGTATGTATGTATGTATGTATGTATGTATGTACTGTATGTATGTATGTACGTATGTATATATGTATGTAACACATTGCAAAAACTATCATTTCATGCTCACATGGAATAATGTATGCTTTAGTATACGTTTATTGTAGGGTAGTACAAATTAACCAAGACGTATTTACCAACATTGCGTTTCACCCTGATAGTTTGAGACCCACCTGGTCTATGGCGCGTAGTTTATTTTTCTAACTGCAACCTCCAGAAATGTCTACGCACAACACGTTACTGCTCATGTAGACTGCTTTGTGAATTATTGTCGTTGCTGCCCGTGTAGACTGCTTTGCATTCCGCTCGAATTGCACCGCTGAGGTATACCCTCAAAACACGAAACGACGTAGCATTATGTTGTGTATCAAGGTAATTGATCACAATCCCGCAAGGAATGCACGTTTCCATTGAAGTTATATTTATGTACACTACAGTACTGTTATCGAGTCTGGTCGAAGAAAAAACAAAACTTGTAGCGTTTTATAAAAAAAACCAACCTTTGATTGCTTTGGACTGTTCTGTTTCTGGGTATCACACAACGAAATATTCAGTATGAAACCTGATACAAAGATATTTGTACTGGTTCAAATGTCTGGAAAAAATTGTGCCTGATCTAGTGCTCTAGCGACATGAAACTGTCAAATGTTATATGAGTCAAATGTTTGATTTGAGGACAGTTTATTAATTCGTTTCTTGTTGAGTATTTTAAGACATTCTGTCTGAATTATCAGTCGATAAAAAATTTAATATTTTATTAACGCATGCGAGTGTAATTGTTCTCGTTCTCGTTCTTCTGCGTCCGTGTGACGTGTTTCACAAATATAAGTGTAACACACGCTCACATAAAACTGTCGGCTCTATCTATAACGGGACATTTTCTTTGCAACATGCATCACTAATTCGGACAAACCATTTCTTTAGAAATGGCGTGACTTGAGGCGAGTCGCAATCCAAGACCGATTTCGCTAACTAGCACAGGACCAAATCGTTTTTCGGAACACATGAATACGCTACACACGTTCTAATGCTGAAATATAGACAACACATGTTTGTTATTCAAGGTTCAGTTATCCTTACTTCAGCCGCGATTGGTGACAGTAGTTATCTTGCAATATATAACGTGAGACATTTGAGGTGTAAATATAATATAAGTTTTACTTACGACTTTGCAGCATAACATATTGCTGCACTTAGAAGATGTAAAACAGTTGCAAACAAAACCTGTGTATATCGGGGATGAGTTAGTAAATGGAACAGTGGCCAGAATTGGAATAACTGAATGGCAATCGAAACCATAAATCTTTAAATTTGCTCAAATCAATTAAGCGTGTGAAATAGTGGATATTTGTAATCTGCAGTGCGCCCTTCATCGTCATCGACGGCTGACAAAGTAACACAAATAGGGTAACTGTATGCGGCCTAAGACCGAGGCCGGTTAGCTGTGTTACTGCGGCTACGTCTCGGACGATTATGGGGCGTCGCAAATCGTAAATGTACCAGTAGACATAATACAATTGTTTTAAACATCTTTCATCGTACGCAGGGGATTCTACACAATAGGTGTTGGCCCTCACTTCCCCCCCCCGGTTGCCATGACCAGGGGTTGAGTTACTCGAAAGGAGGTCGACGTATGCAGCACGATATAAGCATCAATGCGTTCAATCGTGAGATTATTGTAGTGCAGTTGAGTCTGACGTCATACGCTGGTCTGATGCGTGAAGTGTATTTCTCCACTCGAAATTTTCAAAACGATGTTTAGTGCTGCTGCATTCGAGCTTGAATGATTAGCGTCAACGCGTCATTGTTAGGTTGTTTGTGATTTCACACGAATTGCGCGGTTGATGTATATCTTCAATACACGAAACGACCGGCTCCGAATTTCTAAGCATTATGTTGTGTAACATACATACATACATATATACATACATACATACATACATACATACATACATGCATGCATGTATGCATACAAGCAAACATACATACATACACACACATATAAAATATATATATATATATATATATATATATATATATATATATATAAACAAATGT
>SDWI01001137.1:173240-185105 GCA_009193005.1 Lamellibrachia luymesi
GGAGGACACAGGTTGTTGGGGGTTGAAATCTATATTTTTGACGTAATAACTAATAATAACCTTATTTATAAGCACTGTATATCTATATATATATATTATATAAAATATATATATATATATATATATATATATATATATATATATATACGAATACGAATATACACTTATATGAATATACACACAAAGTAATCGAATACGAATACCTTTTAGAAAGCAAATCACAAAGTATTCGAATAGTAATAGTCTGCCTCATGAAAGTTTTCAAATACGAACACGAAGAATGGCCACACGTGTAGTATATTATACGATTATGCTACTGCTAAAAGAGCGTACGAATAATCGCGTAATTGAATACAAGTATTCCACGACCAAGTGTTGTTCTAGAGCCGAACACTTGTCTTGAAGTCATTGGATTCCGTCATTAGCACAATCGAATCGTTCGCTTCCACCAACACATACACTGATTTCATCTCGAACAATACCGCACAATCCGAATCGAAAATTGATGTCATATATGTTATATATGTTGCCAATTTGCTTAAATTGGTGTTTTATGTTATTACTCTATATGCACCTAGATGTTCTATATTATATGCCTGATGAAAACAAATCCATTTGCCAAAATAAGGCAGTTATGATTTATTTAGAGCACAGACTAACAAAACGTGGATTAATTTAATAAGACGGATCTGTTGTGAGATCAGGTGGGTTTGTGGGTTTTTCTTCCAGTTATCTGGATTAGGTTTTCGCATTCTCCATCTTCATTTTCAACATCTGGCGAATGGTAATCTTCTGTCAAGGCAGCGTCTTGCTCATCCGTGGTTTCCGCCATATTCGCTGGCGCCTCTGCACACGCGGCACTGCGCATACCAAGGACTGAGTGCGTTTTCTAAAACTGTCTCGGGTGGACTGGGCTCGTTTTGGAAAAAATCTGCCAACTTAGCAGGCTCTATTCACATGGACTGAGCCCAGATTGGAAAACCTATCAAGTTAACACAGAAGACATACAGCTGGACAACAGGGATCATTCATTATCGTCTTCTTTTTAAATGGATTGAGCGCGTTTTGGAATCCGATGGGAAAACTACGTTAAGAGAGATGTAAGAAAAGTGGAGGGAGAAGGCCGCCGACTGCAGCCGAAACTGTGCAGCAGAACAATAACTCCCGGGCTTATTATTAGTATTATCATCTTTATTCGGACTCAAGATCCACAAACATGTACATATTAAACAAATTATAAGTTAGAAATAGCAGCTAGAAAACAAATTATATTGTGCTGAGATATGAAATCACAGCATTACATTCTTCCTAATTTAAGACATCGTCATTGTTACAATTTTTCGTTTAAACCAATTCACAAATCATGTTTGCATTGTCATAGTATGTAGCATTGACAATGATATTCCACATTTCTTTACATTTATGCTTATTAGCACTCATAGGCATATACAACAGTTCATGGTGGGTCATGTTATATTTGGACATAATATGTCTGACATTCTGGCCCATAGTTGACCTATAGGCAAATGTCATTGTATTTGCAATATAATTAACAACCATGTTATCTGACAAGGCTACTGTTCTGTAAAACTTTATAAACCTAAAGACCAAAGCCACATCTAAAGGTACACATTCAGCAATTAATGGTACNAATCACATTTGAATACCATCGCCATTTGACCCGTTATACGATCACAACGTAAACAAACAAATAAATAACTGTTACACAGTTTTCGATATTGTTTATTACCATCATAAAGCTGGTAAAAAAATCGGTATTGTACATTACACGTATAGACACAGTGGTTGCTAAAAGGGATATGGGAATACTGTTGATTAGCTAAAGTGTTTCAAATGACCATGGATGCATTGCTAGGGGAACGTATATTTTTATATTATCGGAAAGGTACATATAACTGCTGGCATGTATATGCATTACTTTTGGAACTTAGAGGAGCAATATATTTCTATAAAAGTTAAATATGCATATGTAACTGTCATTGGAGAAACCACCGTTTTATCAAGGAATCTCCTCATAATGTCCTTTCATGAAACAAATGTTCCACACAACCAATCCTCGGATGTGGCGAAGAACCGGATAATCCGGAAATATCCACAATCGTGACAAATACAAAAAAACATATATGTTCGCACAAATGACATCAGGCAATGGCAAGAAAAACAAATAATTTAGAACACATAGTCTTGGTTTCTCCTACATGTCTACGGGGAAAGAAGCAGGCAGTTTGCCGTGAGTATCTCGTCTATCGTTGCTGTGCAATACGCGGAGTTGGGGTTGTCAAATTTTAGTAGACAGCGTGGCCTAAGTGTTGAATAACCCCTAAATTTCGTTTCGCAATCAAATTTAAACACTCAAACCAACATATTGGCGATATGTGATATGCATGTGCCAACCCAGGCATTGCAATCAAAATCAAACCAAACTTGAGTACTATGGCTGTTTCACGACCACGACGTCGACACATAAATACAAATTTTACGGTTTCGGGATCTATAACTTATTTAATAAAACTGGTTTTATGGTCTTACAACATCAGATTACACTCTGGTGAGGAAGCATTGTTCATCATGATTATGCAACATTAAAAAAACTTCATATATATATACGCATGTCCGACTCTGTGGTAAGAGAGATTGACAATACAGGATATTAATAACAACGTGTGTGACGTGCTTACTATAGAAGAGACGATATGCACGAAAGTGTTTGTAAGGGTGGGTTAATCAAGCAATAACAAAGCAGACAGATAAACACGGTTCATAAATACATGCTATTAGTAAACACAATGAAACATGTACTGGTGTTGTGAAACGACAATAATTGGAAATTTATAATCTAGGCCACATAAGCAGGTACAGGCGTACGACTAGTATTGCCTTAAAACCGGCAGTAGTACCATATTGTCCGGTAGAGGGGGTATTATGTTGCAGTGTTTAGATATTCGGTCGACAGATGGCACGCACATGCAAACGTATCGAAAATAACTGTCGATATTCATTAACAAAAAACTTGCTCAGTTTCGATAGTTACACCCTCCAGTTGGTATCGTGCCAGAGCTAACATTAGGAAACTCGTGTCAAGGATTACATAGTATGGTCTACATAATGCACAAACCATTAGGCTTGGTGTTTATATTTTAGGAAATTAATGCAATTGTCAAAATGAGGAAATCTTGTTCCAGGTATTACGATTCAGTATTACTACACTGGTAGCCGTATAACCTGCCGGATCGTTTTTTATTTTTCATCAGGCATCGACATCATTGCAACCATGCATAATTAAATCGAACATTGCTACGGTGGCACCTTTGTTAACACGCATTGTAAACCTGTTGATCGAGTCATTAACAGCTGTTTTGAAGCTCGCCGTCGTGACACCGTTGTTAAAGAAGATTGGTGTCGATCCTTAAACACTGTCCCAACTACCGACCGATATCCAACTTGCGTTTCATATCAAAACTTCTCGAGAAGAATGTCGCATCGCAAATCCGGCAGTACATGGAGGCGAACGATATCTTCGAAGTCTTCCGTGCGTATCGTCCTGCTGACCGTCGTGATACTACCCTTGTTCGTATACAGGATGACAGGCTTCATTTGCTGGATAATCGGAAGACCGTGATATTGGTGTTGCTCGATCTTAGTGCCGCCTTCGATATTGTCGATCACCGTCTGCTTCTCGACAAACTGCACGAAAGTGGCATACGTAACACCGCACACCGCTGTAAACGGGTCGTATCTTTCACGGCGAACGCAGGCTGTGACAGTCGATGACGTCACTTCAAGATGTGTTAACTTATACTTTGGTGTACCGCAGGGTTGCGTGCTGGGACCCTTGTTTGTATCTACTGCCTTGGGCTCAACCATGTCGAACATCACAAACACCGTTACCATTACGATACCAGATACCCACCTGTATGTTGACATTCCGCGTGATTAGTCATCGCATGAAACAACTGCCACTGACCGCATATCGCGATGTACCCCCGATGTGAAGTCGTGGCTGGTGTCACACACACTTCTTCTTAACGAGAGTAAAACGGAATCCGTCGTCATTTCCGTTGTGCATAATCGCAAACGTGTTCATCCTGCCGTTGACTTAGTCATTAATGTATGTGACTGCTCCATCACGCCGAAACCGTGTATCCGTGACATCGGTGTTGTATTTGCCGACACAATGCCTGTGGCAGTGCAGATACGTCGTGTTTGTAAGGTGGCATACTGTCGCATTCGCAGCATCGCAAGGATCTGGAAATGCCTGTCCACCACTGCTTGTAAAACCACCTTCTTGTCTTAGTCATGTCGCACTTGGACTACGGCAACGCTATTGATTTAACTTATGTGTAAACTCATTTTTAGTTTAACTTTTCAATTGATTTTGGCGCGTAACACACGTATAATAATAATAATAATAATAATAATAATAATAATAAAAGTAAACGCTTGCGTCATATATACATACATACATATATACCTTTACCAAACTGTCATAGTTTGTCATTTGTCTCGCAGTTAGGCATAAATAGGTGCGACAGTTTGTGCCTGTTCAATACATTCAGTAAGAGCTGTGTTGAGTGATAGTTTGATCGCTCGACGCAAACAAAGCTAGTTGTTACAAACAACAATACAATATATTTGAAAGGTTATTGAATGCATTAATGCTGTACTAAAACAAATTATTTTACGTGTGTGTGCGTGCGTGCGTGCGTGCGTGCGNGTGTGTGTGTGTGTGTGTGTGTGTGTGTGTGTGTGTGTGTGTGTGTGTGTGTGTGTGTGTGTGTGTGTGTGTGTGTGTGTGTGTGTGTTAGTGCTCTGCACGGGCCGGGCTTTGGGTCCAAGCCCGGCCCTCTACATAATTTCGCGGCCCTTGCCGGGCCTGGGCCTACATATTGCTGGCCCGGGCCGGGCCTGGGCTGAAAAAAATTTAAACACATCGGGCTTGGGCCGGGCGTGGGCCTAGTGTGAGCGGGCCGGGCCGGGCCGGGCCGGGCCGGGCCGGGCTTGGGCTGGGCCTGGACATAATAAAAATATTTATACAAAACCCAGATCATTAATTTTATTATTAATAAAAACTGATTATAAATTGTAATTCCGGTTAATGAATGCTTAAAATTATTTCTTAAGTATTATATAGTTGCAAATTGAGACCTTGCATGGAATTATAAATGACACTAGTGCTTTATACATTGGAATGCAGTTTACCCTCTTTTCAATAATGGGACTTCCTATGGTATCATTTTAATAATGTGCATTCTTTTAATAGAGAAGTTTAACTTCTTTTCAACAATGGGACTTCCTATGGTAATGTGCATTCTTTTAATATAAACATTTCATATAAAATATATGCATAGTCGCATGCCCATATCTTTGTATTGTAATTCTTTAGACATGCACTGGCTTTCCAAGACTGGAGTAGTGGCACTTGTTTCATTGGCTTCATCACAGTTAATGCATGTTTCCCATCATTCTTCTTCAGCTCAAACTTAACTTCCTATCCCTTCATCTGTGATGTCTAGACTCTGTAAACCGCATATTTTTGGCATGAATGTACCCTTTTGCATAGATCTAATGACCCCATACCAGGCCACTTAAGTTCACCTGGCTGGAAGCAGCCAGCCCCAAATATTTACTTTATCAAGCCATAATTAACCATCAACTTAATCATCCTTTGACCAAACCAGTGGACATTCTATTGTCTAGGTCTTCCCTCCAAACATTGCCCACCTGAATGACCAGCCAACTGGCCACTGCCCAGTAGTGCCAGTACCCAGTACCCACCCCAGTTGGTAAGTGGTATTTTTCAATTGTGTGAACTAGTGACTACTATTTAGTATCTACAATTTCCCCAGTACTGATTCATTCACACTTGTACTCATTCACACATGTCTGAACCTGATCTGTCTCAGGTTAGTGACTGCAGGCCTGCTGGAAATGCCACTGGGTGTCAGTGCCAGTGGGTGACATATAGTAGTAACTAGTACTAGCTACTAGCTAGACACTAATAAACAACAACTGACATAAGTATTTAAGTAGTAAACATTATACAATGTTCATATATATATTTTTTTATTTATTAAAACAATAAGTATGTTTTACAGTTTATTAGTGTTTCGTATTTCTTATAAGATTAAGGTTTTATCTTCTCTAAACTTAGCGGGCTTGCGGGCTGCGGGCTTACCCGTCTTTGGCCCCCGGGTATGGGCCTAAAACTTGCGGGCCGGGCCTGGGCCAAACATTCACGGGCCGGGCCTGGGCCTAAATTCTAGTTTGCTGGCCTGGGCCGGGCTTGAACAATTGCTGCGGGCCTGGGCCGGGCCTGGACTCTTAACTGCTAATTGCAGGCCGGGCTTGGGTTCAAATTATAAGCCTGCGCAGGGCACTAATACATACATGTTAAGAAGTAAAGTGAAATTGTGTGAAAATGGCCAAAAACTAACTTAAAATTGTTGTATCTCAAGATGTTATCACAGGCCCACTCTATTTTTTTTTTAAACTTGTAAAAATTACATTGCTAATGAATTTTATCAACTGCCCTGTGTTGCATATATGTGGATAGAACAATGTCTTAGCTTCATTGTAAGATGAATATCAGTACTTTAGCACCATTAGGGCCAAAGTAATGTCTACATACGCGTTAAGAGGTAACACCATTTTTTTTCTTTAATCTGTAATAACTCTAAAATTATTTCACTCACAAGACTGAATTTAAATTTCAGTGCAGGTCCATCCTGTGTGCCACATTTCTGTAAAATCTTAGGGGGAAAGAATTTTTTGGTTGATTGTATATGGAATGACCCAAATAGAACAATTTGACCAACTCCCAACACGTGTCTTATAGCGAGAGTACACTGTAGTTGGTGTCATCTTCAGAAAGAACAATTAAACTGATTTAGCTGTATAATTTATAATTGTTTACATGTGACAGTCACATTTGTTTGGCATTAAAATAACTGTCATATCTTATGCATTTAGTTGACATTTAGACCTTGATTGTTTAGTACTGTGATTATCCAAATCTGTTGAATCTGATTGCATAATTTCCCCCACTAGATGGCACTGTGGTGGCCGTGAAGCATGATGGGAAGTTTGAGGACAGCATTAGCCAGGGTGATTCCTGCAGAGTTCTAGTGGACAAAACTTGTTTTTATGCCGAGAATGGGGGCCAGAAATCTGACAGTGGTCATATTACAACTTCCGAGGTAAGACTTAACATGGGGCAGGGGTCAACAAAGGTCAAGGCCACTTTGTGAATTCAGTGACATGCATTATTCTAGAAATAATAAATGTTATTAGTCGGGGTGTAACAAAACATCAAACTATCGATACATCACAATAGTCGAAGTGACGATGCAATACTATCAGTAGTAAATTGAAGTATCGATAGTTGTTGTTGATAGTACACTGAATTATCAATGGTAACGATAGTTGACAAAACGATTCAGCAGGGCTACTTGTGTCAGTGTAATAAAATAAATAAACATGTTTTCAGCTATATTGGATAATTATATTCATTTATCGACCTAACATCAACAACCATCGATTAGAGCAGCTTCGTTAACTGAGTCAGCATTTCTCCACCACTTCCAATGTAGGTGGCGCCACCCATCAGTTACGGTTTGGTACTAATTTCCTTGCTATCCTGTGATGCTATCGCAATACTATTATGATAGTTATGAGACTATCGCAATATTATCGCAATAGTTGTACAGCTATCATGATCGTATTACAATAGTTGTACAGCTATCACGATCCTATTACAATAGTTGTACAGCTGTCATGACCCTACTGCGCTAGTTATAAGGCTCGCAATAGTATTGCAATAGTTGTACAGCTATCACGATCCTATTACAATAGTTGTACAGCTGTCCTGACCCTACTGCGCTAGTTATAAGGCTCGCAATAGTATTGCAATAGTTGTACAGCTATTGTGATCCTATTACAATAGTTGTACAGCTATCATGATCCTATTGCAATAGTTGTACAGCTATCATGATCCTACTGCAATCGTAAAACAATCCTCGATAATTGACCCCAGTAATTAATGGATAGAACAATTTGCTTTTTAATCAAATCTGCTGTGACAGCATCAATTGATACCAAATTAGAATGAAACCACATCACAAGAAATTCTAAAACCACATCACAAGAAATTCTACACCTACACAGATATGTAATATTCTTGATTTTGTTATATGGCATTTTAGTCCAAAAGTAAAACTTATTATTTTATCTGTTGAAACAGCAGTATGTATAATTTTCACATAATTTATTGAACGTTATTAAATTAAATGCTCCAAAAATATGCTAAAATTGCAGTGTTCAAATGTGATGTTGTTGATCGACAGACTTGGTGACACGTCACTACGAACACTGCCACGTCATTAGGTCGACACTGGAATGGGGCTTGAAACGGTTACAGCGGTACTACAGGGCACGATCTCAAACTACAACACAGATCTCTTCAAACCTCTCTTTGATCACATTCATCGGGTAATAATCACTCTTCGATTACATTCATCAGGAAATAATCACACTTAGATTAAATTTATCAGGTAATAATCACACTCTTAGATCATATGCATTAGGTAATAATCACACTCTTCGATCGCATTCATCAGGTAATAATCACACTCTTAAATCACGTTCATCAGGTAATAATCACACTCTTAGATCACATTCATCAGGTAATAATCACACTCTTAAATAAAATTCATCAGGTAATAATCACACTCTTAGATCATATTCATCAGGTAATAATCACACTCTTCGATCGCATTCATCATGTAATAATCACACTCATATCACATTCATCAGGTAATAATCACACTCTTAGATCACATTCATCAGGCAATAATCACACTCTTCGATCGCATTCATCATGTAATAATCACACTCATATCACATTCATCAGGTAATAATCACACTCTTAGATCAAATTCATCAGGTAAAAATCACACTCTTAGATCAAATTTATTAGGTAATAAATCACATTCTTAAATTACATTCATCAGGTAATAATCACACACTTCAATGACATTGATCATGGTGTGGAATGAGGAGCGCCAACTAACAAAGAGAGCAGAGACGGTGAAACATCAAAGCCGCAGGAAAAGGGGTTAGACCACAATTTAGATGGGAACACATAAATAACAGTGACAAGGCTGACGATAGAAACAGAGCAAAATTTGAAGCAGTGCAGCAGTCCAAGAACTAGTTGTCCTCACCTATTTTTAAAAGGAACTATAGACTGGTGCCAATTTCAGAAAACTGCAAGCCTGTAGGCAGTTTTAGTAAAGTATGTCAACAAACGTTTTTAAGGTGATTTGGGTGTGCTGAATCCAAAACGTGAACATTACAAAAACAAAATTGCTCACAATTTGACATAGAAATAGACAAATACCCTTCTATTTAATATTGTTGAATGCTTTGCTAAAAATGTCTACGGGACCCTTGTTTAAGAGACATGTTTGGATTTCAGCACCAGCCTACTACGAAGCAAAACTACATGATACATCCAAGTTGCAAGTAGTGAGTCTACATAAATGTTTCTACATATTCCCCGTCTGTTTCAGACCTGTGGTGCTCTGGTATACCTGGGACGCACCGGCGCCACTGACCAGGCTGGCAACGACACCGCCTACCGCACCATCGCAGATCATGCTCGAATGTTGACTGTTGCCATTAGTGATGGCCTTCGACCTGGACGTGGAGGTTTGGTGTATGTGAGAGTTTAAGTTTGGCCTTAATGAGTGGAGGGTTCACTTCAATAGATATTGCAGCAGATAACATTAGAATGCATAGATATTATTCTTAAATTATAGTTAATTATACACTACATCCGTTGTTGATAGTTCAATTATTTTTTATTAAATAACTGAACTGTCAACAATTGATACACTACATTGCTATTTTTTATTAAATAGTGTTAATTAGTTTAGTTTGTATATTGCAGGTATAATACAATATGTGTATTATTCTGTATTTATTGATTTTTTTATACACTTTGTCTTATTTCTGATTTGTGAAATATCAACAGGGAATTCCTCATACCTTTGGGGCGCATCCTCATTACACCTACTCCCATTTATGCAAAATAATAACACAAGTCCAGCATAGATTGGTGTTGCTGCTTGACTGCCACTTGTGGCAGCATCTGTAATTATTAATTGTGGTACCCAGGACCAGCTGTGACATTACATAACATGAACTACCATTAAACCATAACTAAACATTAACATTCAGTCACCTATATTATCATGAAAATTGTGCCATTTACACTAGATGGCTTAAATAGTACATGGAATGCAAAAACTTCTCCATTGGCAGCACGGAATATAAAAGGTTCTACAATTGTGCCATTTACAATGCATGCCTTAATAAAACTTATCTTCCAATTACAATGCATGGACATAACAAAACATATTTACATCTGTTTTCTCCTTGCAAGGGGTAACAAAACTGTTCCGCCTCGTCTGCACAGATTAGTAACATTTCAGTAATTTTCCACTTCATGGATTCACAGCATCGAATATAGAAACTTCTCCGTTTCACCGCACGGAATACAATTGTGCTATTTACACTGCATGGCATAATAAAATTTATCTTCCATTTACACTGCATAGAAATAACAAACCTTCTCCAAATCACTTCTCCGCTTACACCGCACGGAATACAATTGTGCCATTTACACTGCATGGCTTAACAAAAGTTACCTTTCATATACACCGCATGGAAATAACAAAACATACTCTATATCACTGCATGGATAACCCAAATATGCATCCGCTTACTCACTGCCTGGGTTAACAAAACTGTTCCGCCTGCAATGCATGGATTAGTAAAATTAACCCACCATCTCCGTGTACATAGCACGGACTACCGAAACTGCTCCGTTTATACTGCATGGAATACAATTGTGCCATTTACACCGCATGGGTTAAAAAAGTTAATTTCCATTTACATCGCATGGAAATAACAGAACTTCTTCATATCACTTTCCGTTTTCACCGCACGGAGTACAGAAATTGCTCCGTTTACACAGCATGGAATATAATTGTGCCATTTACACCGCATGGCTTAACAAAAGTTAATTTCCATTTACACTGCATGGAAATAACAGAACTTCTTCATATCACTTCTCCGTTTTCCCCGCATGGAATACAATTGTGACATTTACACCACATGGCTTAGCAAAAGTTATCTTTTTATTTACACCACATGGAGATAACAAAGCTTCTCTATAACACTTTCCGTTTTCACCGCATGGACTACAGAAATTGCTCCGTTTACACGGCATGGATTACAATTGTGCCATTTACACCACATGGCTTAAAAGTTAATTTCCATTTATCACTTCTCCGTTTTCATCGTACGGAATGCAATTGTGCCATTTACACGACATCGCTAACAAAAGTTATCTTTTTATTTACACCACATAGAAATAACAAAACTCCCTATTACTGCATGGCTTACCTAAATTTACATCCGCTTACTCACAGCCTGGGTTAACAAAACTGTTTCACTTCCACTGCATGGATTAGTTAAATTTTCAATATTCTTACTGCATTGCTTAATACAATTTCCCATGTACACTGCTTATTTTCCATTTACACTGCATGGAAGTAACCACAACCAGTTTTCTTAGTCCAATTTTCAATATTTTCCCACTGAGTGGTGTGACCCAACTTCTCCCTTTACACATCCCAGGCACGTAATACAAAACCTTCTCCGTTGACACCCCACGGAATACAGAAACCTCTCTGTTTATACTGATCAGGGTGGTTTGTGCCTTATGTAATACTAGTATTATTAATACAATACGCCGCTTTCACAAAGCTGAAAACACTT
>SDWI01001138.1:0-18464 GCA_009193005.1 Lamellibrachia luymesi
GTGTGTGTGTGTGCACGCGCGGACGTGTGTGTGTGTGTGTGTGTGTGTGTGTGTGCGCGCGTGCGCGTGCGCGTGCGCGTGTGTGTTTGTGCGTGTACGTGTTTGTGTGTGCGTGTGTGTGAGACGCCTATTGATCAGCGCCACTCGATCCTGTCTTCGCCATATATTTGCGAGCAGACAGTAACAAACAGGAAGAATAAATTCCATCAAGCGATAATTCATGTCGACATGCGGCAATATATGAAGTTGTTCATCTCTCGCCAGCATCTCGCCAGCCACGACTCTAGTGCAATGGTAATGGTAAGTTAATATTGACGAAACTATCCTGAATAGCTTCTAGGTGTGTCTTTAATCAGGACAATTCTTGGAATAGCTTTAATAACCGTACAGTACAAACCGCCTTACCATATGGAGCTTGATTATCTCTTTCTGACAAAGGCTGATTCTCATATGTGGTGTCATAATCCATCAGTGTTTATGAATATGCAAAAGTTCAGATTGCCTTTTTAACATGTCCACGGCACGGGTATTATTGCATTACTCATCATGTTTTCATCTAGCAGCTCGTCGTTACTGCTACTGTGGATGGTTTTACTTCCGAGACACCACCTCCTAGACTAGGCCAACCAAGGCCGAAGAGGACCCATCTCCCCTGAGTGACTACACTTCGTCTGACTCCTACCCCTTGACCAAGCCAGGGATTATTACGATTGTCATAATAATTATACTTAGTAACTGTTATATATTTAATCATTTGTTTTAATTCATTCTAAGAATATATGCCTACTTTTTGTGACAATCCCTCAATATTCATACAGATTTCTTTCATCTTACCGGATTAAATAAAATAACCTCTGAATCAAACGAATAGGTGTGTTTGCATAAACATAGCTATACAGTTCAATTGTTGTATATGCTAGTGTAATCCACAACAGAACGTATCAAAATATTTGAATATGACAACCTTCACCGAACATTTCGGAGCATTTGATATTACGGTTGTGAGTATATGAGCATATATGTTTGTAACTTCATAAGTTTCTCAGTCTCATAAAAGAATCTAACTAAACTACATTATAATTAGCTCCAAATCTTAACATCGAAAACACAAACCACTTCCACGTACCCCTAAAAATGCATATACCAAGTTTGATCAAGATCACCTAAATATTTTTGTTTTATGTTGCTCTGACTGGACTGCACGACTTTCCGTTAAATAAATAGATGTGTTGTCCTTTCCCGAACACTGACACTTCTAACTGATTTACAGGACAGAAGATGTGACACACCTTGCATTGAGAAATTGTTACAGGGATCTGTTCAAAGTGGTACTGGTTTGAGCGTCCAGCAATCTGAAATGTATTGACTGAAGTAACACCGATTTCAATTAGAAAAGTTTTGTTATGCGTCATATAATGAGCCATGTAGTTGCGCTAGGTGCCGCTACCGTCGCCACCGCCTTATATGGCTTTATTGTAAAATGGTGACAAGTGTGAATTTTGTGTGCACGAACAGCAATGCTCCATGGTCAATGTTTGCATAGCAACTTGTACATATGCTTCAGCCTGTGCCGCTTCACACACACACACACACACACACACACACACACACACACACACACACACACACACACACACACACACACACACACACACACACACACACACACCCCACATCCTCCAAAAAGAAGTAGACAAATATAAATGTCTTCTTTATATATGGCAAGTCAATGGATGAAGTTGTCTTAATACACAAATATTTTACTCACGTTTGAGATAGAGTTAATCAGAGCTGTTGGTAACGGTTTTTCTTCGTGTTCGATTCCAAGTCACCATCATGCAAGTCCAAGTAAATGTTCAAGTCTGTGTCCATACCAAGGAGTCAAGTCCCAAGTCGCAAGTAAAAGTGCGACTCGAGTCGTAGTCGAGGGCTTGGATTTCAAGTGTGTCCACTTCAATAACATTGCTGCAACCGTACATGCGTGTGTTATAGAGGCACGCCTCAACCCTGAGGCTAACTGTCTGTATCCCGTATGGTCATAATATTGTCTTGCTGAAGACAACACGACATCGATCGAAATTTGGGCTAGTTGTAATGAGAGAGTTTAGTTCAGATATCCACCACACACACAATACATTTATTAGTTTAAGTCCTTAACTGAAGTTTCAAGTCTCTGATTTAATCATCAAGTCCTAATCCAAATAAGTCTCAAATGCGCGAGTGTCAAATCAAGTCTCAAGTCATGTAAAAGTACGACTCGAGTGCGACTCGAGTCGTACTTGAGGACTCGAGTTCCCCAGCTCTGGAATGAATGACTGTGAAACCACTTCAACCACACAAACTTATCGCGCTAGTATCCAGTGACGATGACACCAGGAACCAATTAACTTGAAGATTTGTCATTGTCATTTGTTCTTAATGGGGGCACTGCCACCAGACTGATTAAGAATTTGGGTGAGGGGGGTCCCAGCAGTTGTGTTATAAGTGTGGGCAGTTGGGTTGTTCATACTGGAGTGAGCATCCTGCATTAGCGTTAAACTCTCAAAGACAAACATTTTGGAGGCTTGCTGGAGAAAGTTGTGGGACAATGAATATGGTTATTTCCTGTATGGCTTACAGCTGTACGAATCGACAGAAGACAGGATCTAACATCTCGTTATTTTCAGGTAATTTATGTCGCAAATGTTTGTGCTGTGTTAGTGTATATGTGAATGAATGTAACAGTTTCGAAAATGTTCTGAAATATCAATATATTACAGATACGTTTGTTTTTCTCGGGGGTAGCGTACATTAAGTGTTTCCCAGTAGTCACATTGAATGGGTGCAACATAAAATGTTATAGGGGTAGGATTCAGTTTAATAAATAATATGTGCGTGCGTGTATGCATATGTCTAACTTTTTTAAACTGTACTAGATATCAGCTCATTAATAAGATTTTTTCTTTATTAAGTCATCTGCATTTAATGAGGCTCTCCCTTTTTGGACGTCGTTTGCCTTTTCATCGTTGTATGAACCACTATAATGTAACTCATTCTGTACACATTGCAACATTCATTGCATTCTATACAGTTGTTTGACAAACCATGTGAAAGGTTGCCTACTAAAACAATCGACAGCTTAAGTGAGAGAGCACATTTCTTTACATGAGCAAGTTGGCCAGATAACATTCGAGAAAGATCTTGATCTGCAGGTGGAAATGGCTGTGATGGAGCAGCTGGGGAATGTGTTGGAAGATGAGAAAAGAATATTTTTGGGACCTTAGATCGAGAAGAATATCCAACAGGGCTTAATGAGATTTTGACCACTTCCAGTCATTAGCTAATACATGTATAGAGCACTTCAGAAAGTTCAGTTTCGATCATGTTTAGTGGTGCTACTGTTATAGTTAATATGTTATGATATTTGATATACAAGGTGAATGGATAGATTGTGCACGTAATAAGGTATTAGGTATATATAGCTATGTAGTAATAATTTCTTATTAGTACTGTATATCTATAGATATATGATGAAGACTGGGTGCTGTACAGTATAAACACTGGGCCTCCAGTGTGTTCTTGCCGTGCAGCAGCATGAATGTCACTGGTCCATGCCTGCATCACTTTATCATGTGTCAATTGATAAGGGCTCAGCTGTTTTGTTTTACTAACGGGTGTTCTATTTATGTCTATGATATACGTACACATTTACTGTATACGTGTTTTTTAATGTTTGTCAGTTTGTTTATTTTCATTGTGACTTCTTTAGCAGATGTTATAATTTTACCACTTACTCAAATCCATAGTAGGGGCCAATTTCGAAAACACAGTAAAACCAAGGCTCTGCAGTGACGCCGCCTGTCGAGTTTCACCTGCACTTCTCGACGTAGCGCCATCTGACGCACTTCATGCAAGTGAAATTGTCTACGGTTTCGTTTAAGCGTGTGTACGTACGTACATACGTACGTACGTACGTACGTACGTACGTGTTTGATGTTTGACGAGATACTCTCTAAACAGTTGATCACAGCAAAACTACGTACGTACGTCGGAAGACGCCGATAGAGCGTTCAAAGAGTTGAAAGATATGTTGTGCAGTACGCCAATACTGAAACTGCCCGATTTTGATAGATCTTTTGTTCTTAAAACAGATGCATCAGACAAGGGTATTGGTGCAGTACATCTCCACGAATATGACGGAGAATACTTCCCCGTGGCGTACGCCGGTATGAAGTTAACCCCCTACTCAAGCGGCATACGCCATAGTGGAAAGAGAATGTTTGGCAATTGTCTGGGTCCTCGAAACGTTTACGACCTACCTATATAGAACAACCCGATTAAACAACCCAAGGTAATCCCATTGTTGTTGAGTTACAACCGTATCAATTCAAAATCGAGGTCATCCCCAGAAAAGAAAATGTGGGCGCTGATTTTCTCAGCAGAAGCATTAAGTAGGTTGTCAGAATGACAGTTCGACTGATACATTTTCATTCAGAATGTAACGTACGTTTACATGTTAGATACAGCCTGAGACTAGACAGTCCGTGATAAGGGATTGCTATTATGCGACTATCCCTATCGAAGGAAATCGAAATTTTCGAATTGTTCAATGACATGCTTGCTATACTTTGGCTCTAACGGTATCACCTCACTAAGTACTATTTACCTTATGTTGTTACGGATTAAACAACACTGTGATTACATTAATCAAGCTAATCAAGACATCGGTAATTTATTTGTTTCCAACTGACTAACATATCAATTAAATGTTATCCTGTTTGGTATAGTTGGAACACTAGTTGTCTACTGATATTGTTTATCATTGTCTTAGAACCTAATTACGCTGAAGAACGAATACTTTTTTTATACAGTCCAGCTTGTTGCTTTGTATCGGTGACCGCACATCCCAGGTAAACATTTTTACTTTCACACCTTCGAATAATAGAGGGAGCTCAAGGAATGTTCAAAGTGGTTGTCTGTTTTAAATCTGGCAACAGATGCATTTTGACGTATATCATCGAAATGTGTGTATTATATATATTCTTATGACATGAATTATGTGTAGGATATCGTGTGATTTGAATGGTAGATACTGTGGTGTTTTAGTACAAACATTGTACTAAAACTCTTCAAACTATTCAAAAGTTTACTTGTAATTTGTATAGGCAACCAAGCCTTTCCGTGGTCTACAGGCTATTGTATGCACCAACATGATTGGTTAATCCGTTGTGAGACGACGGCTGCGATTGGTGAAAGTGGAAGTATAAAATAGTGATGGGCGTCGAAGCTGCAGAAGTACTCCATATGACATTCAGGTCGCAAATTCTATTTCCCCCGTCTCCACTCGAGATTGTATACACGCCATATACTTTGCCGTTGTCGTGGCTGTAGTGAAATACATTCGTGAACTCTACACCATAAGGTACGCATGACTGCACTCGCCGAGCACGCAGTGCGCAAGACATCACTCGCCGAGCACGCCGTAACGCAAGATTGCATTCGCCGAGCACGCCGTAACGCAAGACATCACTCGCCGAGCACGCCGTAACGCAAGATTGCACTCGCCGAGCACACCGTAACGCAAGACATCACTCGCCGAGCACGCCGTAACGAAAGATTGCACTCGCCGAGCACGCCGAAACGCAAGACATCACTCGCCGAGCACGCCGTAACGCAAGATTGCACTCGCCGAGCACGCCGTAACGCAAGACATCAATTCCCTAGCACGCCGTAACGAAAGACATCACTCGCCCAGCACGCCGTAACGCAAGACATCACTCGCCCAGCACGCCGTAACGCAAGACATCATTCGCCCAGCACGCCGTAACGCAAGACAGCACTCGCCCAGCACGCCGTAACGCAAGACAGTTCAAAAATGTCATCGGACCCAGTAATAAGACTGCCGCTTGTTTCAGTTCCAAAAGGTCATCGGACTCAGTAACATGGCTGACGGTTTATGTCAGAGTGTTCTACTCTAGAGTTAGCAGCTAGTCCACGATATACGTGTTTCCATTTCCATGAATGGGATATGGCATAGCCATAGACACCATTTAGAAAGACCATCGGCTTTTATTTTCTCCTTAGAAAGACAAAGGCAATGTGGGGTGAACGAAATTGGCCAAATCTCAAGACATCAATAGGATGTTTCGAACCCCCGTCCCCTCGACCGAAAGTCCAAAGCATTACCGCATTGCCACCGCGCAATTTGATTAATGAAGATAAATATTGTAATTTAAGAGTACTGAAATTTACATGTAATTTTATATTCTATGCATACATATATTGAGTTAATGTCAGTATCGTTTATATAATATTATTTACGTGAATAAGACATGAAGCGTAAATATATTTAAAGATATGTTTAGTTCAGTAAATTCTTCCAGCTAAGCAACTATCAATCTCAATTAAATTATAACTGTATTTAAGAAAATATAGTCTCCGAGGCCACAGTGTGCTGAATTCATGATTCCGCATTGGTGAAGTTATGGACATTGATTTACTAGTATTTACTATGTAAGAAAGTTGCAATTATGGTGTCATTGAACTAAACGGCAGCGATGTGCTAAAGGCCGCATCAATCACATCAATGTATTACGCTGCCTACTGCAATAGGTGGCGGGGGGGGCTGTATGTCATATTGTACAATACTAAGGTATGATAGGAACACTTAAGATCTTAATTAAAACACCTGCAGGACCTGCTCATTAAATCAAAGGAATATTCAGATATAACAAGTGCATCAGCAAAATACCTCTGGCCTTCCTTCTAAGCAAATATGTATAATAATAATATTTTTCTATAGCGCTAATTCCCGCATGGCGGATCGATGCGCTGTACAAGAAATATAATAAATGTATATTAATAAATATAAATAAATATAAATAATTGCAATTATTGTAATTGCAATCTGCCAGCAGACATTTCACACCCGGCTTCCAAAGGGTCTCCAAATATGTCAAAAGGCATCACAATTAGCTGTTATCAAGGTATACCCCAACTGGGCATTGGTCTGCCTTTTCTGTGATTATGTAATCTTCTATAACATTGTACACAGTGAAGGGCCAGGTGGTGGTTAATTGAGAGTGAGCTACAACCCAAGGGTTTATTATGTAAGAATACTGACTGGGCTTGAAGCCAAGAGACTCATGGTAGGCGAACTAGGGTACATCTTCAAAACACAACTGCCAAGGAAACCAATTTAGGTATAACACAGTAGATAGAATGGGTGTACACCAAGGGGGTATAGACAAAACCCCGTTGATGGATCTTGATGTGAACATTGCTAATGTACTGGTAAGAATTATTTGTGGTTACATTTTATGAGTAGAATTGCTTTGAAATGGCTTAGTAGATTGGAGAGACTCATTAGGATTTCAAAAGGTTGCGGCCTTTGTTTATAGTTGTACTTTGTTTATAGTTGTACAGTACTCTGTGTAATTAAACTTTAATTAATGAACCAAGCAAACATTACATTATATTTATACGGAACAATAATATTGATCTAGCTAACTGTATATGAAATCATTAAGTCACTGTTCAACAAAATGTACAAACATCACCAAGTCCATTAAATTTGTTTATCAATCGTATTATTCGTACACACAACCAGCAACACACACTACATAATTAACAAATGGTTCTCCATAATACAAATGTAATTGTAATTGAAATGGCGTAATTGATTTGGAAATTTTAGAAATGTAATTGAACTGAGAAATTTAAATAATTGTAATTGATTACATTTTGTTGTAGTTGGACCCAGACCTGGTTCCTGACATAGGACCCAGAAACGTTGGAGACACCACACTGCCAAATAGTTACTTGTGAAGACAAGAGTCATCACCCAGTAAAAATTGCCTTCCACAAGTGTCACATCTGAATTATTTCCCAACGGTACAAGTGTACACAATCACAGTAATGCTGTTTCTAAACTGTCTTCCACATATATCACACCTGAAGATTTTTTCCAGTGTGAATACGCAAATGCCTCCTTACGGAACTACTCTTGGTAAATCGTGCCCCACATGTATCACATTTGTAGGGTTTCTCCCCGGTATGTATACGGACATGTGTTTTCAAACCCCCACTTGTTGAGAAGTGTGCACCACATATGTCACATTTGTAGGGTTTCTCCCCCGTATGGATACGGACATGCATCTTCAAATTACCATTTGTTGATAAGTGTGCACCACATGTATCACATTTGTAGGGTTTCTCCCCCGTATGGACACGGCAATGTGTCTTCAAATCACTACTTGTTAAGAAGTGCATACCACATGTATAACATTTGTATGGTTTCTCCCCAGTATGTATACGGACATGTGCTATCAAACCGCCACTTTGTGAGAAGTGTGCACCACATATGTCACATTTGTAGGGTTTCTCCCCCGTATGGACACGGCAATGTGTCTTCAAATCACTACTTGTTGAGAAGTTCGTACCACATGTATAACATTTATATGGTTTCTCCCCAGTATGTATACGGACATGTGTCTTCAAATGACTACTTGTTGAGAAGTGTGCACCACATGTATAACATTTGTACAGTTTCTCCCCAGTATGGATACGGACATGTCTCTTCAAATTACCACTTGTTGAGAAGTGTGCACCACATGTATCACATTTGTAGGGTTTCTCCCCAGTATGAATGCGGACATGTGTCTTCAAATTACCACTGCATGAGAAGTGTGCACCACAGGTGTCACATTTGAAGGGTTTCTCACCTGTATGAGTGCACACATGTACCGTTAAGTCACTACTCCGTAAAATACATTTTCCACAAGTGTCACATTTCAATCGTTTCTCAATTGTATGAGTTTGCGCATTCATTGGCATTTTTAAGATGCTGTTCTTTCTAATATGTCTCCATCAACCTCAAATATGTAGGGTTGTTTTGTATAGTGGATGTGCACATATATAAGTCACCACATGTTACATTTGAAAGTTTTCTCACCAGTGTGAGTGTGCATATGTGTGACTGCAAATTGTCACTACGTGAAAAATGTGTAGTATATGCATCACATTTGAATGGTTTTTCATCACTGTTATGGAGAACATCTACTCTCTATAAACACAGTTTTCCACAGGCTTCACATTTGAAGAGTTTCACACCAATCTGAGAATGCAAATGAGCTTTTGCATTACAACTCTGTGAACACTTGAGTGTTTTCCATGCCACGAAGGAGGTGATGTCTCTTTAAATCAAAACGCATAGCATATATTGTCCCAGGCAATGTCCCTTTCTGTTCCAAACTGTTGTCATTGTCACCACAGTGGCGAAACCAGCAGAACTGAACACACGTGTTGTTGTATATCACAAGGTCAAACTCACCTGAAACATTACAAGTTGACGCAAAGTTAGTGACACTATCAGACATTGGACCAAGTCAATGTTCAAGTTAGATACAATTTTCGAAATGACATTAAAAGGCAATGCAACGGGATAAAATCACAAAATTTATTTTGTTATTTTCTATAAAGTAAGCTTTACCAACTTACACTTTACGTATTTACCCCTTGTTTTTCAATGTATGTCATCTCTTTCTATTGGGTGATGTGATTATTTGATTGATTGTTGTGCTTTATTTTGACCAATAACAAAACAGTAACATAAATTAGTTATATACATACATAGAATCGATACATATGTAGATAAGATTAATTATAAGTCATGAAGACTCCTACTAAGACCAGGCTTGATCGCTATTGTAGAAGTCACCCTGCTTATAACTACCATTTATTTAAAAAGAAATTTTCAGATCATCAACTTTATTTTATTTTTCTAAAAAAACAACCAGCATACAATATATATATATATATATATATAATTTCTTGGTTAATATTCCTGCTGTTCAATTTAATGTGAATTCAGTTAGCTTACAGAAGAAATTATCGATAAGAGTATATATATATATATATATATTTATCTCTATTTTGTATTGATTAAAGAATACCTTGTGTTATCCATGTTGATTTCTTATGACTGTATTTCTCGAATTTTATTGTTTTTATTGGCATATGTTTGTTCATAGCATTTTCATCTACTGAATGAATAATGTTATAGTTGCCAGTTAGAGCAGCGTTGGGGTTTTTGTCTAATTGATTGAATATATCTGACATGATTATCTCGTTAACAAAGTTTGTGTATGCCTTTCAATTTTTCCAACATATATATATATATGTTAGAAAAATTTAAAGGCATACACAAACTTTATATATATATATATATATATATATATATATATATTATATGTTGTACGTTGTTGTTTTTTTTAATAAAATTTTGATGACATGAAAATATCTTAGTTAATATTCCTGCTGTTGAATTTAATGTGAATTGAGTTAGCTTACATAACAAATTATCGACAATAAGTGTTCTTAAACCTAATTGGAAGCGTAATTTTTTTTTAATCTGTGCTCTGACAGAATGTCAAGAAAATCACTAAATAATTCTTTCTCATTTACTTTTAGTAAATTTATATTAAAGTCACTTGCAAGTATTATCTCAGTATTACTTTTATTGATAGAATATATAAGTATTACAAATTCATCTATGAACTGTCGATAATTTGCATTTAAGTCCTGCATTTAAGGAGGCTTGTAAATGTTTCCAATTATAGTTGCTTTTGATAGGTCACTCCCAGTTACGCTTATTAACCGTGCTTCCCAGTTTCCATATTTTTCTAGAATCTTTACTTTTTATATTAATATTTTATGAAGTTATATTATTAAACCAGCTTTATTGCTGCATGTTTCTCTTACATTATAAACTACAATAGGTTAGTTGTATTTGAGAAATATCATCATGTTCCTTTAGCCAGCTTTCGTAAAGGCATATTGCACTATAGGAGTAAGACCACAGTTGAACTTCCTGTTTATTGTTTCATGAATGTACGGTGTATTAAATTGTGATAAGTGAAATTAAGCAATTCGTATGATGTGACATCAGTGTAACTGAGCAGGGAAATTCACAGGTTGGTTTGTAGAAGCTATTGGCTGTGAGATGAGCATTTTCAAGAGTTTAACAGGCAGAGGAATTGATGGGAATTTTTCTGCTATGGGACACGTGGGCACATGAATACATGGTTATTGTTTGTAAACATTGACAGTCATCGCGTTTGAAAAGAGCTGGAGTTATGTGATTTTGACAAAACTTGGTCAGCATGTCATCGATACGATGACAGTTGCTGTGAAAAATGTTCAGAATTTTTCATGGTCAAGTTTTTTATATCATAATCAGACAAAACATAAACATGGCCACCAATGCAATTTTGCACTGTGGTCTGACATATACCTCCACTTGCTTATGTTCCTCAACATAATCCTCTAATTAAAAATTATTGCATTACTAAACTGTATTAATACACTAAAACAATTGTTGTTGTTGTGTAATAAACTGCAAAATTTATTTGCATCATAGAATGAGGAAAGTTTGATGATTTCATCTCAATAATTTTTTCGTTGTTGTGTATATGTAATACTTTGTTTAAAAAGTTTGCATGTACCTTTCGCGGTATGAAGGATTTGTCAAATGACATATATTAAATAGTTTAGTTTATACATTAATAATTTCATTTGCATTATACCCATGGAAATGGATGCGCCTGATGTGATAATATTGGATGTATGATAGTGATATTTGTCGCGAGACGTTATAAAGATCTTATAAATAAACATTTTGTTTAAGTCAACAAACGTGTATATTAAAAAATTTATGACTTAAAACATAGTAGAGAAAAAAGATATGAGAAACAGTGTGTATCCGCAGAGTAAACAATGTTCACACAAATCACCAAAATATACATATTATTAATATATATATATTTATATATATATATATATATATATAAATACATATATTCCCCCGCGCGAACGCCACAGGATTTTGTTTTTACAAATCATGTTTATTAAAAATTTACCTTGAACATACAAATATATTCACTAGGCCATAAAGCTTTCTTTAAACCAGGAAGGCTTCGTTATGAAGAATGCCTAAAAGAATATGGTTTAACAACCCTACAGAAAAGGACGTTAAGACGAGTTTAAATTGAAGTTTCTTAAGAATAGATATGAAACTATTGACAGAAATGTTTTTCCCACAGTTTTATGTTCCTAAATGTGGGAAGAGCATCAATGGAGGGTGATGGCTGAAGCCCATAGATGGAACTATGCCATGTGTGGACAATAATTAAGGTAATTTTAGTACTGCTGTAATTAAAATAATAAATATTAGAATACAACAAAACAGCTTAGGGACACATATATTTGATATTAATCTAGTAACATGGTGAGTTATCAAACCCTTGCTGCATTCGAATGCGCCTGTACTTCTCATGAATACGAGATCACATGTTGCCACTATCACTGCTCAGGCAACAATGGATGATTTGAAGCAGAAAAGAGAGCAAACAAAAGAGACTAACATTATGCGTGGTCTGCCAGAAAATGCCCCGATCAACATAAGCATGGATGTGAGGTATAACGCAACAGCACATAAGAACAGTTATGGAGTCGGGCACAGGATGCTATGTGGGGTACAGGATGCTATGTGGGGTACAGGATGCTATGCCAGCAGCCCCAATAAAAAGACAGGCTGACACAACACATCTTGGTCAGACGCAATTTAGACATATCATGAAAGCTTCATTCTCTCCACGAATGTTTCCGGGAGAAACAGCCATCATCAGAGTAGAAAAGAAAAGAATCAATACCATCACTAGTAAGATACCAACGATAATTCAAGCTACTGTAGACTGCTATGCTGGTTCGTGCAAAAACTGTCGCCGACATGCATTGGTATGCCGAGGCGGATTTAAAAATAATTGGTGGCATAAATCACAGCATTTAAAGGCAAGTGGTATGAGACGACTGAATATGACAGATGGCGATAGGTTAACACTTCAAGGGTTGATAGAAATGCGTCTCGGAAATGCAGCACTTCACATGACACAATATAGATTAATCACAGACAAGAATGATCAACAGATCATTCTCTGCATCCCTTCCAAAGAACGTGAACTTCAGCAGAAATGCACAGGGACGAGTGTGTTTCGTCATTGATCGTATAAAATATGGAGCTGGAAATTCAATGGTACGAAAACTGGAAAATGTAAAGTATCCTATCACAAAGGGTGGTAGTCAAGCGCATTCAGCATGACGTGGTCTACCAATGAGCATATTCCAGATGGCCATCAGTGCGACTGCCTGGACGGCATACAAAATTAAAGAGAATGAAAGACTATTTTGAAGCAAAAGAGAAACGGTGTCAAGAAGACAGATACAGAAAAGGTCAGTTTGACCCAAAACCTGCAACTCGAGCAATTGTGGCGAAGGCATCAACTTCAGAATTGACAAGCACAGCCACTGCTACTAGGCCAGTGGTGAAAAGAAGGCGGCGGCAGAGAAAGCCACCTGCAGATCGCACTGATCACCCATATTCGTTAAGATCACGGACATCTGCTGACCATAACTATGCCAGCAGAGAGTAAACACACAAGAACTATGCACACACAACATTCTAATGATGCAATATTCTGTATTTCATGCAGCATCTACTATCTGCCTACTGACATCTCTGCGAACACAATCATACGAAGACCTAGAGACCAAGACACGCGACATACTGCTGACATTGATACCAAGACCAACACACACGATGCAACACCAGTTATGATGGCTAACTGATGTTGACGCACATCAGTGATTAAGACGATGCTTTGAAACAGTTCATTCTACATAACTCTCGAAAAAAATTAAGTTTTTACGATTTTTTTTCAACTCTAATAGTCACTGGGGATATTCCCCGTGACAAAAGCAAATGTTTTTAGCTATGCAATATTGCCTGTCGTTATTTACAGAGTGTGGCTCCATAGATATATGGCTTTCTTTCACACACAGGCTGTTATGGCACAGATGACTAGCATCTAAGCCTAGGTCAACACGTGTGATTCTGTCACTGCACGACTGTAGCCACATCTGAGTCGGCAATTAATAACTCCATATTTAACAATTATTCCTTCTGTGCAAGCCTGTCCACAGAGGGACCACAGTACACACTCATTGTTTGATGACAGACACACGTTTTCGTGCATTTTATCAGTATATTTTATATAAAAACCCTCCTCCATGACTGTTCAATGGCTACTGCATTTCTGTTGCCAGGGTACCTATTTGGGTTCAGCCTCCTGTTATGTTTCCCATTGACGACTATGTTAACGTTTTGCATGATTATAAGAAAATGGGACCATCCAAAATTCTGAAACTTCTTACCTGCCGTTGTCATCATCTCATTGACATGCTGTTCGAGTTTAGTCAAAGTCTCGTACTTCTAACTCTTTTAAAATGTCTGAACGTGCCACACCCGTCAATGTTTACACATTTCTGCATGAATTACTACGCACACGTGCCTTGTGGCGAAATTTTTTTTCAAAAATCCTTCCGCCTATTGAAATCATCTAAAAATCCAGTTACACTGCCAACAATGTTGTACCATCAAACTTGCCAATTGTCTGCTTAAATGCAGTTATGTCAGATGATATGATTTTTTTAAATAACACATACATAAAATTACTATGCCCTACATTCGTAGCACGTGGCAAGACAGCGACAGTATCCATACACACAACCAACATATTAAAAAATTTCGTTTAACATCCTGTACATAAAATAAATAAAACTTTAAGATAAAAACCATTTCAGCAACATTAAAGTTACTAGTCTTTTAGTCGAATGTACCACCCACAGCGCATGCGTACAGTCCACCACAAACTCCTGCGTTAGCCCAAGTTTGGAGTATAACCACTTGAGACACAGCAGGAAGTGTAACTGAGGCATGACCCCTGTAAAAGAAGTGCTACGTCAAGCAGCATTAGTTCTGCAACAGTGGAAAGTTCCTACATTATCGCTCACAGTGACAACGAGTCAGTCCGACAACTGGAACTGGGTGGCATACAAAACATCGACAAAACCATTGTACAGCGCTATACACGTACACCGCGTTTGGATATTCCCAATAGTACAGCAAGTCTACTCCATACAAACCTTAAACAAAATGAATATGCGAAAGAAGGTTAAAACTAAAAATTAGTACGCTGTGTGGACTGCGACAAAGTTCAGTTCGAGTGAATGGTAGTAGGAGTCAGACCACAGTTGAGAATTGCATTGGTGGCCATGTTAACGTTTTGTCTGATTATAAGAAAACGTGATCATCAAAAATTCTTAAAATTGTCCACAGCAACTGCCATCATCTCATTGATATACAGACAAAATTTTATCAAAATCACATACCTCCAGCTCTTTTAAATTGCCCCGACGTGCGATGCCTATCAATTTTGACAAAAATAGCCATGTATTCATGCGCCCACGTGGCCCATANGCAAACCTGCCAATGTGCCTGCTCAAATGCAGTTATGTCAGATGATATGATTTTTTTCAAATGACACATACCTAAAATTACTGTGCCCTACATTCGTAACACACCAGGAAGTCTAACTGGGTCATGATCCCTGTGGCGCTGTAACGAAAAATCCACTGACCTATATAATATTATATAGGTCAGTGGAAAAATCGCGTCGTTGAAATATCTGGTCGGCGCAGAACTCGTATGCGCACGACCGGAAATAGATAACCGAATGTTTCGTAGTCTCGCTTATCCGACTCTCTCTCGGCTTCGTGAATCCGCCGAGAATAGATGATGTGTGCGACAAACATTGGCGCCACATCGCGGAGCCTGGATAATCGAGGCTAAATGTTTCGTTACTTACACGAACTATTTGGTCGCTGAAATATTTGGTAGTTTTTGACCTATGACCTGTGCTGTGTTGAAATGCACGAGAGGAAACAAATAAACCAAAATTAATATTTCAGTAGGCGATATATCCAGTAGGCTACATAAACAAAACGTTTGGTCTGAAATAGTTCACTGTTATATGTTGCCAGTTGAATGTAAAGCTTGCTTTTGATACTAATTTATTATATAATTACCATGTATACATCAATGCATTAAATTGTATTAATAAAAAAAATACATACGACTATTTTCACATCTTAATGTTTTTTACATGATATATATATATATATTAGATTTTTTTCATGAGACAATGACCTGTAAAATAACTATCCTTTTATGACAATATAGTGAATTGGTTGATTGATTTTTTATGCATGAATAATTGGGGCTAATGTCACTGCACTTAGCCTACATTTAAGAATATGGGAATGACTGTTATTTCCTGTTGTATAGTTCGTGTTCATTATAAGTCGATAACTGTAATTATGCACGATTGTGCAAAGTAAAGTTCAATTAAACGTTGTATGTTGCATGCATCATATAATTAATTTACTAAGGATATAATTAGTGTATAATTACTATACTGGTTGAAATCTATAGATTCACCGTGCAATTGTGCTTGTTAATTTTTTAGTTGTCCTTGTATTTTTGATTGACTGGATCGAATTTGTAAAACATGCTAATGGGTATTGTATGGTATTGGCATTCAGCGTTATGGTGTTGTGTACTGCATATTTTGTACACAGAAATTGTGTTGCCGCATAGTTGTATATTAAAAATGCCATGGCAGCTGCATATTCAGGTCAGAGTGAGTAGACCAACAGGTTTAGGATCCTAAATACTGACAATGCCTCATTTATATCACACAGTAATGAATTGGGAGAGAATATGTGTATGTATGAGTCATGAATGAATGGGTACAATTTATTAAAATGGCTTTCATAAATATAATAGTAATAATTGTATTATTATGCCCAGTGACACATGTTTAGCATTGATCATATTTATCCTAGATTGTGAGTGTATTATTTGAGTAGAAGTAAACGTCAAATCAATTGTCACATAGTTTATTCATGCACACCAGTGCAACAATTTGAAGTCTTACATAACATTACTTATAAGACGACTCAATCAAAGAGTGGATATGCTAAGTCAACACAATCGGCAGTGAATACAAATGACAACAAATTAAGATAACGAGGCTTAGTGCAATCGACAGTGTCACATCCGGCTAACCAACGATTGCATTGGCGTGTTCTTCTTTCAGGCCAAGGGCTTGAAGTGTTTGACCAAACAGAAATGGTTCGACAACAAGCCTCTTGTACGATGCGCTGCAATGGAATGAATAACACATATAATGCAACTGTAAAGCGCTGTGAACAATACTGGATGTGGCGCTGAACAAAATAAATGTTATTATTATTATGATGAGAAATCCTGCACAGCCTAATACAGAAGAAACATACAATTAACACATCAAATTTTCACAGACTGCACTATTTCCCATTTGCATTATTTAAATTGACCCCGTAGTCTTCAAGGAATACTGTTAGAATAACACCTCTATTATAAGTGTGTTGCTTTGTGAATTTGTTACTTGAAGTTAGTGATGTGTCAATGACATGCAGATTTTTTAATCTGTTCGTGGACCTTCATTATTCTGAATATAAAATTCAAATAGGCTATTCACATAGTAGAGAGCTTGAAGTAAAATAATGTCAGATTTGATGAGCCATTATATTGAGCACTTTTAAAAGATTGCAGTGGGGTTACGTCTAGTGAGCATATATCGTTAGATTATTCCTACTTACACCTTAAAAACTTCATAATCCAGGTGTTCGTAACACATGGTGTACAGAGTTAAAAAAGTAGTGACTGCTATATCTTGTACATAAATGTATCCACGTATAATTAGATAAATTACCCTTATTCTTGTAACTTACAGAGATGACAATTTCCTCAAATTGTCTGGCACCAGATACAGGGTTTCGGTGGAGTACAACCCTGTTATGATTGTTGTCTCACATGCCCTCTTTGCCTGTATGAGCAGTGTTTCCACAACCTAAAACGTTAAATGTGTCAGCAATAAATTATTTAATAAATACCATCTATAAGCAATGCATCATAACCGAAAGGTTATTAAAAAGAAAGGAAGGAATAGATAGAACAAATAAAGCACAACGATTTGCATTGTAACGAAACTTATAATGTGTTCAAAACCTAACTTAAAAATAGTGTTTTCCATTGAAGTTAGAAGGCAACTGAAATAATTTTTTTTAGAACTTGACCATTTGTCAACCTCACTTTTGTTCTGACCCTTCAAAGTGCATGATGTCCAAGGCAAGCCCATAGACATTGATATATTGGATAAGGTATCTAATGCATACATGACCTGCTATTTACTTTAGTGATGCTTTCACGACTTTTTTTAATTTGTTAATTTATTTTTAATAAACAGAAAAAAATATGAGCACAAGAAATAGCTGTGAGGTGGCAATTTCGGCAAATACTGGACGAGGTGGGTGACAAAGACAGCGAGGTGGCCCACCTGCACAAGTGAAAATCTACCATATATTTCAAGAGCAAATGTTTCACTATAACATATCTCAATAGCATTGTTTGGTATCTTACCCCAGGACATGCCGAGGCAAGGGCAGCATAGTCGGTCAATAGTCTAAGGCGTTGTCCCCTCAGTGCT